>CALSCQ010002086.1:0-12678 GCA_943704525.1 Pigoraptor vietnamica | reverse complement strand
TGTGTGTGTGTGTGTGTGTGTGTGTGTGTGTGTGTGTGTGTGTGTGTGTGTGTGTGTGTGTGTGTGTGTGTGTGTGTGTGTGTGTGTGTGTGTGTGTGTGTGTGTGTGTGCGCGCCTACAACGCTTTCGCAGCCAGGCATATTCGCGCTGCAACACGATGCAACAAAGCCACACATACCCATATGAGACGGCCATCGCGGTAATATCGCGGCCACACGGGGCCCATGCACCCGCCAAGCTCACGAATGACCACCTTCTTGCGGCCGGGCTTCACGGTCGCAAGTTCGGCGCCGGTCTGCGACACACACACACACACACACACACACACACACGCACACACACACACACACACACACACCATAGGTAAGAAGTTGCACCGACGGTAACCCCGTAGGGGACGCGCCCACTTTGCGTCTGAGATAAAAGAGGGCAGAGGTGTGCAAGGCGCGTACCGTTGGAATGGTCGGCGCGGGCCAGCCCTCTCCACGCTTGACGGGCGTCTTGCGTGCAGGGGACAAGGTCAACGAACGTTCAATTAAGAAAAACACAAACGTAAACGCAAGAGCGTAAGCAAATTTCCGTTGTCCTGCGCGTAGGGTTCGGTTTGCGCAACTTTTTTTTTCCTACGCAAATGCGGCCGTGTGTGGCGTTTGTGTAGGTGTGTGTGCGTGTGTGTGTGTATTTGCGTGTGTGTGTGTATGTGTGTGTGTGCGTGTGATGCATGTGTGTGTGTGTGTGTGCACGCAGCATGCGGACGCGGATATGGGACATTCGCTTTAGCAAGAGCGTCTTGCCCACTTCCGACGGCCCGATGAGGAGCACGTCGGCGACAGAGTCCGACATGGCACCGTTGCCCCCCACAACTCGACGTCGACGTATGTTTCAGGCGCAAACCACGCTACGATTGAAGCGTCCGCGCGCAGCTGCTATGCCATTGCCGCAAGAGAAGACGGTCGCGCAAGAAAGCCTGAACGAATGGTGCAAGAATCAGTCGCTGCGTGCTGGAAATTTGCTTGACGACAGCGGCGGATGTCCAGACAGCAAGATGTCCAGACAGGCAAAGCAGCTCCGCTACCCCGGATTTGTTACTCTGTTCGCTGACGCGCTCAACAGCAACTCGCCAAGCAGAGCGCAACAGTCGTGCAGCATATCGGACGCAACGGGCGCGGCGACGAATGCAGGCGCAATGGCGGCCGCCGGCAGTCGCGGAAACCGGCAGTTTCTTGGCAGGGAGTGGATCGCCATGAACATGCCGCCGGGCGAAGGCACTCCGTCGCTCGTGTGCGAGTGGTGCCGCCGGCCATTCGCGAACATGGCACATGCGCTATGGTGCGAGCGGTGTCACGCGGTGCCGTACTGCAGCAAGGCGTGCAGAGAGCGCGCGTGGTCGCCGCATCATCGCGCCGAGTGCGACGTGTACCTGCAGTGGCGTGCGATATTGCAGCAGAGGGCGCCCCCCGGCGACGCCGCGGCCGCAGAGCTCGAGCTGGACGCCTTCTATTCCAATACTCCGGTGGGCATACTCGTGGCGATAAGGCGGACCGGTGAGCATGCGCCGGCGTTCTACTTTTACGCGTGCGGCACACTCAATTTCTTCAGTCCGGGCAATGGCACTTCGGTCGATTCGGCGCACGCGACCGTATCAAGCTGGCCGCACTATTCGTGGGCCGCTGGCGATGGCGTCACGGTGGACATGCCGTCGGACACGAAGGCTGTGGTGGATTTGTGTAGCGCGGACGGACAGTACCACATGCGTGCGTGCCTCGGCGGGTTCGCGAGCTCGCTGCTGTGGCGGTGGTGGTTTCAGACCGCGATCCTCGCGCGCGGCTCGTTGCTTTTCAAAGACACGCTCGGGAACTCTCAGTGGGCACAGGGGCTGATGCGAAAGATGGGGGCGAACTTGCCGAAAGCGCGCTGGTGCCCAATTGCCTGTGCCGCCCTCTTTGCGACGGCCGCGAGAGCCGCGGGTCTGTCAAACTCGTTCGGTTGTATGCCAGCTGAGATCCACTGGGCGCCTGCGTGGGTGCAACTGACCGTGCGGACGCGGGTGCAGATGCTGGGCCAGGGCGTCCCCCAGCCGCCTGTGGCTCCCGCGGGAACGTCAGCACGCAGTATTGCCGACCCCGGCGCATTCGTGTCCGTGCGCGACTGGTGGATACGCGGCGTGCACACGACCGCGCTGTGTGGATGGTGCAATGCCAATGTCGAGGGACTGACAACGCGCGTCCAGTGCGGGACGTGCAAGGTCGTGCGCTACTGCGATGGCGCCTGCATGCGGCGTGCCGACGCGCTCTACCACGGCCTCGAGTGCGCGTCGTTTTCGCACTGGCGGGATGCTTTTGAAGCGCTAAAGCTGCCATCGCCGCCACCGTCCACGGCGGAGGAGTGGGTCGCACGGCAGCTGTCGCGAGCGCCCTTGGGCATTCTGATTGGAATCGAGCAGTTTAATGGAGCGCAACTCCACTACACGTATGTGCTCGGGGACATGTCCATCTACGCGCACGGTGGGGCGAGAGCGGCGGCAATAGCGAGCACTTGGCCGCGGCGCATGGTCGAGGAGCTGCCCGCCTCCCTTCCAGCGCCGGACATCACCGTGCTCACTCCCAATGGGAACCCAGACGCTATGGTGTGGCTGGGCGGGTATGCAGGGTCGCCGCTGGGCCGATGGTGGATGACGTGCCTTCACGCGCGCGTTGGCGCCCCCCTCCCACGGTACGACCAGACCAAGGACGTTGGCACGCTCGGCTTGTCGCCACACGCCGTGGCAGCTCTGCTTGAGGCCGCGATGCGCAGGACCGGTGCGTGGGACACGCTGAGCACGACGGTGAATTGCTACGCAGAGGCAACGGACACAACGTGGGAGGGCGAGCTCGCAGCGGCCCTGCTGGCACGCCACCGTGAGAGCGCACCCGTCGACAAGGCGACTGCGGGCGCGAATCACGACGCTGCGGGGGTGGCGAGAGCCCTGGCGTCGATCCGCTCCGTTCATTCGGCCGCTACGCCGAGTGTCACGTCCGACAAACGCAACTTGGAGCCGGTGCAGGGGCGTGCGGCAGCGACGTCCGCTGCGTCGACTGTAGCGTCCGACAAGCAAACCCGGGAGCCAGTGCAGGAGCGTGCGGCAGTGACGTCCGCTGCGTCGACTGTCGCGTCCGAGAAAGAAACCCGGGAGCCGGTGCATGGGCATGCGGCAGCTACGGCTAGGGCGCCGAGTGTCGCATCCGACAAACAAACGCCGGAGCCGGTGCAAGGGCGCGCGGCAGCGACGGGCACTCCACCGGGGGTATCGTCCGACAAACAAACTCCGGAACCTGAGCCGGTGCAGGGCCGGGCGGCAGCGATGGCCGGAGCACTATGCGTGACATGTGGTCGCTCTCCCCCGCCGGGGACGCTGTTTCGGCGGTGCAGCCGGTGCAAGGAAGTCGCCTATTGCGAGCACGCCTGCCAACGTCGCGCGTGGGAGTTGCACCACAAGGTCGAGTGCCCCGTTTTCCAAGAATGGGCGGCGCGGTTCGAGGGATGGAAGACGGCGAATGTGCCGCGCAGTGCCGAAGGCGCGTGGGTTCGTGAGCAGGTGGCAGCCGGCCCCATGGGCATCCTCATGGTTGTGTCGCGGCAGGGAGCTCCTGACAGGCGGATGTACGTGTGTGGGACCATGGCCGTGTACGAGCAGCCCGCCGGCGCCGGCGCCGGTTCTGTCAATGCCAACGTGGTGGCTGCATGGCCGCGACGCGCGTGGATGGAGACGTCGGCCGATGTCCCGCCCGACCGCGCAGCAGCAGTGGAGATCAAATCGACGGACGGCAGCGTTCGCCTGGCCATGTGGTTGGTCGAGTACCCTGGTTCGACGCTCAACCCGTGGTGGACGGGCGAGGCAACGAGGCGGCTGCGCGACCGCGGTCTCCAGTTCGAGTTCCTCACCGCGCTCGCGCGCATGCAGGGGGCCGATCCGGCCGACCACCGTCTCGAGCCTAGGATCGTGACCGCGCTCGTACTGACGGCTCTGTCGGATGCTGGCGTCTTGCGGGCCTTTGCGTGCAATCCCGTCGTCGTCGCCGAGTCCAAGAAACCGGCGGACGTCCCTTCGAGCGTGGCGATTGCGCGCGCGTTGGCGGACGCATACGCACAGATCGGCGCGGACTGACGAAAAGTTGGACTCTTGCGCCGCCCGACCTTTACAGACGCGTCGGCGGTGTCCGCTGAAGATTCACCTGACATGGGGCCCGCTTTCCCACTGCGCGCGTCAGTACCCTCGAAGGAGTAATCGCCGTCGCTGTCCCCCCCCCAAAAAAAAAAAAAAAAAAAAAAGGAATTTGTCGAGGGAGCACGTGTCGTGCCCGTGTGGCCTTCAGGCAAGCAGGAAAACGCAGCGCGTGGTCTCGCATTCGCACGGCGCGCCGTCGACGCGACTGTGGATAAAGAAAAAAAATTGCGCTGCGCCCCGACAAAGTAATAAGACCACCTTCAGCGAAGCGCCTGCGCTCATGCACTGCACCTTCCGCACTCGTCTGCGCAGCAAGCATTTTCCCTAGGGACCGCCGCCCTCTATTTACATGGCGCGTGACCCCGCCGACGCACGCGCGCACGCAGAGACGAACACAAAACCGCAAGAACAGAACTGAGGTCGCCTTTCTCACGCGAGTCCGTGCGCCCGCTGCTCGCGCGTGTTTTCCCGCACGCCCATGAGGCGCTCTGCAGACACACAGGAATTAAGGGTCATTGAGCGCATCTTTTGCGAAATGTCGTCCAAATTAAATGACATTGTGAAGAATTCAACGCTATCGAAGGAGAACGAGCAGCAAAGTGAATTGGAGACTGCAGAAAGAGTGCACGTGGTATGGGCGAGGGAAAGTGCGACGCACATCGCACACACAACAATGCGCGCAAATATCGTGCGTTTAAAAAAATGTGGGCCGCCAAAGCGGCGAGTGCCAATACCTGTACTGCGCTTGGCGGCAAAGAAGAACGAGCCGATGATGCCCGCAGAGCCGCAGAAGATAATGCCCGTGCGCGGCATCCTGCTCTGATTCCCTGCGCCGCGACAATTAAGACTCAGTCAACAACAAATCGAGAGAACAAACGCAAGGGCGCGCTTGTCTCTCAGCGCCAGTGGCCATAAGGCGCAGCATTGACACATTGGCGCAGTGGTTCAAGAGCCCAATAGCACGCAGAGCTTGCACAACGAAAACTGAGCAAACGGATGAACGCTCCAAAACACATCCCATAGAAACACTCGAGGGCGGCACACATGTCCACCGGAGACAGTGCGCTGGTTGCATGGCCTGCATGCCGCACACACCCACCGACCCACAGCCCCACGCCAGCCGACGCAGCGGTGCCAAAGAGAATCACGGCGTAATCGCCAGTCGAAAAGTTGCGGAGGACCTGGCGGAACGTCGGCGCCTCCACGACGACGGGGTAAGGGCGGGGCGTGTAGTTCGTCATCTTGCGCGTTGCGTTGTGCTTGTGCGAGTGAGAGGGCGTGAAACGGGTGAACGAACGGCGAAGCTAACGTGAAGAAACACGCTCTTTTGTGTGTGTGTGTTGTGTGTGTGTGTGTGTGTGTGTGTGTGTGTGTGTGTGTCCTGTGTGTGTGTGTGTGTGTGTGTGTGTGTGTGTACGAGTCGCTCACCAACTTGCGAGGTCTCGGGTGGCGATTGTAACATTGTTACGTGCCGGCCGTGCTCACAAACCGCGCTCAAAGCACACCCAACTTACAAACAAGCAAAGGGGAGCTAAGGTGTGCATGCAGGAGGCCCCGTAGGAGTCGCGAGTGCGCGCAGCATGAGTGACCAGGTTGGTTGTGTCTGTCGCTCGCACTCTCTTTGTTTCTGACTTCGCCTGCGCACACACCGACCCACTCACGCTCACTGCGACACACGCGACTGCCCACACGACAGCCCACTCATACGACACTGCTTGACTCTTGTGCAATTGCCCTTGCACTCGCAGCGCCTCGAGGCCCTGAAGGCCAAGGGCAAGACAGCGTTTGCGTCGGGTGACTTTGAAGCCGCCATTCGCATTTTTGACGAGATCATCTCCATCGACTGCACCAACTACATTATATGGAGGTGTGTTTTCGCGTGCGCACAGCGTGCGACGCAACCCGTACTTGTGCGTCCACGAGCTGTCCCTCTTCATTCGCCCACACACACCAGCGCGTCTCTGTTTTCATTCTATCGGAACATTCACATGGAGCATGGAGTCGTTACGCGATGGGCTGAAACATCGGCAATTGCCGTGTGCATGGTCGTGTCTCCCGAGCAGCAATCGGTCGGCAGCGCACGCAAGCCTCGGCCATTACGAGCGTGCGCTTGAAGATGCCGACCGCGTCGTGGCTCTCAAAGCGGACTGGGCCAAGGGGCACTCGCGGAGGGGATGCGCACTCGCCTTTCTCGGGAGGCACGCGGAGGCTGCGGCGGCGTATTCGCGCGGCTTGGCGCTCGAACCAGACAATGCCGCGATGAAGAGCGGACTGGCAGATGCAGAGGTGCGTGTTGTGTGTGTGTGTGTGTGTGTGTGTGTGTGTGTGTGTGTGTGTGTGTGTGTGTGTGTGTGTGTGTGTTGTGTGTGTGTGTGTGTGTGTGTGTGTGTGCGCGCGTGTGTGTGTGCGTGCGTGTGTGTGTGTGTGTGTGTTTGTGTGTGTGTTTGTGTGTTTGTGTGTGTGTGTGTGTGTGTGGCCCGTGCAGCGCATGTGGATCGCGCGTCTGCTGAAACTCAAAGGGAGTTGTTGTTGGAAAGGCACGTTTGTGATGCGATACGGATGTTGTGTTACGCAGGCAAAGCTCGCGGAGGCCGCGCACTCGTCCCGCGCCGACGAGCGCGAAGTGAATCCCTTCGACGAAGAGGTGTGTGTGCCGTTCCTCCGCACTAAGGTCACCGCCGCTCCCCTTGCTGCCGACCTTCTTGCCGTAGCCATGCTGCGCCCGACGAATTTTCAAATTTGGATTTCGCGCGCCACTTAGAGCACCTGTCCCCGTCACCTAATCCTATCTCCCTCTGCCCTGTGTCTCCCAGTTCAGCACCCCGGATGTCTACGAGCCGCCCCCTCCCCTCGGCGACAACTCGACGGCGGCAGAGGAGGCAAAGCCGCCGCTGAAGAAAGCACCGGAAGCGCCCCTTCCCTCGCGCGAGGCGAGTCGCACGGCGTCCGCGTCGTCGCGGAACGCCCCCTCCCCGAGCCCGTCGCAGTCATCGCACCCGCACTCGGCGCCCATGTCACCGCCCGCAGTGCGCGCGGAGCCAAGGGGCATGAACCCGGCCCTCGCGCGGGTGGCGGCAGACGACGCGCTTGGGGACCCGCGCGCGCGGCCGTCTTTCCAGCATGTTGGCAGCGCAGGTGCGCACTCATTCCGTGTCTCGCTCTTGCTAACATATTCTCTTCGACGCCCTCAATCGGCACTCTGCCCCGTGCGCTGCAACTGCACAAACACAAAGGCGCACGGTTCGCACGCCGTTCACACGTTCATTGTTCACACGTTCATTCCTTCTCATGCAGAGGACATTCAGAGCCTCAAAATGGACATTGAGAGCCTCCTGGCCGAGCGGAAGGCGCTTATGGACGAGCTGAACCGCCGCGCACAACCGCCGACGCCGCGGCAGACGGTCGATGCGCTCTTGCGCGGCGACCCTTCGCCCCGGATGGAGCACCACCGCGCGCTAAAGGACAAGCAGGCGCTCCTCGACGCCGCCGTGCTCTCGAACGACGGCAACGCAATCATGGCGGTGGGCGGAGATTGCTGCCGCGCTGCTTGGAGTGCTGCGTTGCCTAGAGTGCCGTCTGCTTGCCTCATGAAGCTGTCCCCTATTTGCGCGTTGCTTTCTCATGCGGTATGTGAACGGGCATCGCGCTGCCGTGCAGGTCGTCCTATTCCTGCGGCGCTCCCTTCGGCCCGCCGTCTTTCTTGCTCTGGTGTCGCAAAAGCAGCTCGCGGTTCAGCTGTACGCGCGGTATCTGAAGAGCCGCTTCGAATGGGACGAATTGGGCGCCTTGTGGCGGTACACGAAGCGGCCGGCGGACGAGGGCTTGTTGCTCTACAGGTGCGGGTGCGCCGCGATGCTCCCAAGGCCCCCTTAGTCCTCCTCTGTGTGTGGTGTGGCAGTGTTTGTGAATATTTTACAGTCGTGTATGATTGTTGTTATCTCGTGCACACTCTGTCATGGTGCTCTTGCGGGTTTGAAAACGTCCGACTCCCACGCGCTCTTGTCTCATGTCCCGTTTCGTCGCGCAGGCGCTCGTTTTACAAGCGCAACGACGGCGCTGCGAGCGACTGCATTTCGGACGCCGTCAAGTTCTGCGCCAAAGTGGACACCCTCAAGTGGGAGCACGCGATGATGTCCGACCACGGCGCACTCCTCGAACGACAGATCAAAGTGGAGGCAAGTGCATAAGTGTCGCACAGCAAGTGTTGCAAGCATGCGTCGTGACTTGACCCCATGTGGTGCACCGCTGTACTCTTCTAGTCTGTTGCGGTGTTATTTTTCCCCCCTTTGAACTGACGTGTGTGTTGCACTTGACCCCGTGTGGAACACCGCTGTCCTCTTCCCTAAACCTAGTCTGTTGCGGTGCGGTGATATTTTTCCCCCTCTAAACTGACGTGTGTGTCGCACTGTGGCAGATGCACGACGCGGATCTCGAGGCGAGTGGGACCGACGCGTTCTTCAAAAAGTACCCACGCCGCGTGCGCATTCCGCAGACTCCGCTGTCGACGACGCTGTCCTACGCCGCGTTTTACCACTTCAGCGCTCCGGAAGACCGGCTCAGCTCCCCCGCGAATCTCCGCAAGACATTCAAGGTGTGCGTCGCGGGCACTTGTCAAAAATGTCTCTGTTCGTGCACACATTGGCATGCACACACTGCCGCACGCATGCACACCCATGCGCACACCACATACGTCCGCATATACACACGCGCCCAGGTCTTCTTGTTCTTGTATCAATACTGCCGCGATTTCTCCTTCGTCGTTTGAGCTCACCAAACATATTTGAATGTTCGCCTGTCCAGATTTCCGACACCCTGTACACGCACATTGCGCTGCGATCGCGGAGCAAACTGCGCGACTGGGACTCCATCGAGAACTTGTTGACGCAGAAGGTGAATTTTAGAGACAACAGCCCACTTGACTCTAGGGCTGGTGTCTTTGGCGCTCGTTGCAAAATCTGACATGCGTCAAAGGCACTTGTCCCCCACTCCTTTCGTTCTCTGTCCCTTCTCTATTGTTCACTGCTTTTCCTTTCGCTTTCTCGCACGCACCGTGTGTTTACACGCTTCTTCGCCCAGGGCACGCTGTTTCGCTCGACGCGTATCCGCTCGTGCATCGGCTTTGAGGCCGTCGTCGACATTCTGCACAAGCACGACGCACCCCCGGATGTCCTTTCCAAGTATCTCGCCCTCATGTCCGAAGAAGAGCTCGACCGAAAATTCGAAGTCGCACTTCGCGTCGGCTGTCTCACCGTCGCAGTCGAGGTGCGTGCCTCGGTGGCCGTGCACGCACGGACTGCCTTCTTCACGCGTTGCGGGCCTTAGTGTCCGTTTGCCTGACCTTCCGTTACCCTGGATGGCATATCGCTGTTTATTTTTCTGTCGCCTTTTTGCCTTCGATTCGTTTTCCTCGGCTGACGCATTCGTCGCGCGCGGGTGTGTGCAGGCGCTGGTGGAGTGCCGCGATCGCGAGCGGCTCAACTGGTATCGCAACTACATATCGTCCACGTACGGCAACTACCAGGCCAGCAAGATCATTGTGCTCATCGACGATGCGCTGAGGAATCCGGTGAGTCGCTCTTCACGCGCGAATTGTTTCGTGTCGTTGCATTAACGCTCGGATGCGTTGCGCTCAAGAGGTGTTGCGCCCTCTCTGTGTCCGTGTGCACGGAAGCCTGCTGTGTGTGCGTTTTCTGACACCCTTTCGATGCCTCTCCTCGCCCAGGCGACAAAGTGGAAGAACTGAAGAGTGGCACTCGGGAGTGCCCTCTCGACATTCCCCGATTGCCGCGTTCTGCGGAATGACTGGCAATGCAAGCCGCTGCCATTTTCCCGATGCATCGAGCAACCCGACTGTCTTGGAGCCACATCGGGTGAAAGCATGCGCAAAACAGAGCGCGGCGGTGTCGTGCTCGAGCTCCAGCAGCTGCAATGCCACAAAGGCCTCTTCGTCGCACTGCACAGCATGGCCCTGCTTCAGTTGTTGCAGTATCGTTTGCTTTCCTGTGACAAACTGTGCCATTCTCCGGTGCCTGACCGTTGACACGCACGTTTTTTAAACATAAGGTCAATTGCAAATTCGCACAGAGCCCACTTGCGTGCCTGCTTTAATTTGTCTTTGCGTGCTAGTCGCGGGACAGTACGAGGCAGAGACAAAATCAACGGCGGGAAACGTGGCAGAAAGGCAAGCCGCATGCACTCGGCTGCCTTCGCCAACGGCGTTGGAGTCGGCTGCGACAGTGCGATGTCCTCAAAACAGGTGCCGGAACATGCACAAACACGTCAGTCTTGTCAATTTTTATACGCTGCGGCTGATTGTTTCAAGTATTTTGCGTCGTACGGGGTGCGTTTTCAGTCGGCTCAACATAATGATTGCGCACACGTCAGTCGCAACGGCTCTGGCGGGCTCAGCCCCACACCAGGCGGTCCTCCAGCCTCGGCACCGTGCCGGTCTCTGCGGCCGGGTGCACCGTCACGCGCATGCCGAGACACTTCTCCTCCCACCGGAGAAGGTCAAACACGAGCCCACCGCCAATCCAGACCTCGCGGTTCGCCTTGACAGATTCGAAGGCGGCCACCCACACGGGCATCCGGTACTTGTAGACGAGATACGCCGTAACAAATGCCGGCGATCGGCTCGTGCCCGCCCTGCAGTGGACGAACACTCGCTCGCCGGCGCCGTGCCCCTCTTCAATGAACAGGCACACGTTTTGAAAGAGGGGTAGAGCGGAGCAACCACTGTCGGGCAGTGTCGCTTCGATGCGGAACTTGACGCTCGGAAGCTCGTTCCGCATGAGGCGGACCCTCTCGACCAGTGAGGCCTCGTCCTTCTCCGTACTGAGGATCGACACAACCCGCCCAATGTTGTGGCGCGCAAGGTCAAACGGCGTCACGAAAGGTTGCCAATGGAGCCCAGAAACAGCGTGCGGTCTTCCAAAATGGGGAGGGGCGCGAGGCCGTACCAGAATTCGCGGTCGATCAGTTTCGACGCCGAGTTTTTCCGCACCACACTCAGCGCCCTGCGCCCTGCTTAGCCTGACGCACGCCCATCGTAGACGACGGATGGACCTCACACCCAAGGAGGGATCCAGTGCCGAATGGAGCAGACGCATTCCGTCCCACACGTTGTGCGGCCGCGGAAGACAAACAGCACAATGCCCCCAAACGGCTCGCAGCGGTGCTCCCTGTGTTCCCAGACAAGGTGCACGTCGTCAATACAGCAGACGCGCGCCTCGTCGTAGGGTTTGCCCAAGCACTCCCGTACGATGCTGTCGACAAAAGGGGCGTGAACGCGTTACATGTCTATCAGCGCCGTGCACGAGGAGCCGTCAAGGTCGGCGGAGATGGCGAATGTGCCATACTCACCCTGAATAAAGTCGCCCTTCGCAGCCGCCGCTGCAATCTCCACTTTCGCGAGTGCGTCACCCTCACGACGATATCCACGGGCGGCCCCGCCGGCATCGCGATCGTCTCTGGTGCATTCTCGCAGAGCGTGACAAAGAACCTGGGCACGACCTCGACGGGTATGCCGGCCGTGCGTTTGTACAGGCGCGCTCTGGCGCTGTCGACGAGCGACTCCGGCAATATGGTCGCCCTGTTCCACTGGGGAAACGGCGCAACAAAGTCCTCGGCAGAGACATCGCAGAACCCCACCGAAACGGCCGCGTTCGGATTCTTCGCCGCGAACGCCTCGAACGCCGCGCACACGTCCGCGACGTCCCTCTCGCTCGGCGCGTCGCTGCGAGTTCGCGGGATGCACACGATGGTGGTGTGTGTCTTCATGGGATATTGCAGCTCCTCCGCCCACCCAAACAAGTCCAGGGGAAACGCGGTGCGCGGATCCGACGACACGTCCGCGCCCACAACCAGCGGCTTCGTTGTGCCGGCCGTCGCGTCCTTGCACCCCTCGATATTAACGCCGTTCGGCAAGCGACCGCACGCCGGGTGTAAAAGACGGGGGCGGTCCCTGCGCATGCGTGCTGTCTCGCGCCTCTTTCTTCGCGAGGTGATTCTGCTTCGACGAGGAAGGGCACGAGCACGTCGCCCGTGAGTAGGCTGCAGAGAATCGCGTCGAGTGCCTGTGCGCTCACGCGGTCGTCGATGGGCTGCGGGGAGCCCATGAGCCACCTGAGCTTCTTTGTGGCCGACATTCGCGCGCCTTTCTGTGCGAGAGGGTACACCTCGCGAGAGAGAGAAGAGAGAGAGAGAGACCTCAGTTCGTGGCAGTCATAGAGGTTAAAAGAGAGAGAGAGAGAGAGAGAGCGAGAGAGCGAGAGAGAGAGAGAGAGAGAGGGAGAGAGAGAGAGAGAGAGAGAGAGAGAGAGAGAGGCCTCTGTTCGTGGCAGTCATAGAGGTTAAATCCCCATCGACTCAAAAGAGAGAGAGCGAGAGAGAGAGAGAGAGAGAGAGAGAGAGAGCGAGAGAGCGAGAGAGAGAGAGAGAGAGACAGAGAGAGAGAGCGAGAGAGAGAGAGAGCG
>CALSCQ010002085.1:0-10138 GCA_943704525.1 Pigoraptor vietnamica | reverse complement strand
CCTTCCCCTCTCTCTCTCTCTCTCTCTCTCTCTCTCTCTCCCCCCCCTCTCTCTCTCTCTCTCCCTCTCTCTCTCTCTCCCTCTCTCTCTCTCTCTCCCTCCCTCTCTCTCTCTCTCCTTCGCCTCTCTCTCTCTCTCTCTCTCTCGCTCTCTCTCTCTCTCTCTCTCTCGCTCTCTCGCTCTCTCTCTCTCTCGCTCTCTCTCTCTCGCTCTCTCGCTCTCTCTCTCTCTCTCCAAAGTGAGCCCGGTGGGCAAGCGCTTTTTGACTGACTCCACTGCCGCTTTTCGCTTCAGGCGTTTGCGTCGAACGCGTGGTACCTCATGATGTCGGTGGATCTCTTTCTCGCCATCCGCAACCCCTTCTCGAGCCACTCGGAGTACACGCCGTTCTATCACATGGCCGTGTGGGGGACGAGCGGTCTCACGGCGCTCCTGCTCGCCATCACGAACCGCTGGGGACTGTCGATGTTTCTCTTCTGCTGGATCCGCGTCGAGGGCAAGAGCGACGTCAACCTCGCGTCGTGGCTCCTCTTCTACATCCCCATTATGCTCTTCTGTGGGTGTTCATGCACGTTGCCGACAGTAGTCCATGCTCATAACGGACAGTCCCGCATTCCATGTAGCCGACTGCTCTTTCCGCAGTTCGAGTGTGTGTGTGCGTGTGTGCGGTCATGTCGGAACAATTTTCTGACGCACGTGCTCGGTTATTGCAATCCCCGCAGTTTTCTACACCGTGTTCGTGTTGCTCCTCGCGCGCGTCGCCCTGAAGCCCGACAACACCGACTCGGATCCCATTCGAGAGAACGTGCTCAAGCAGAGCGTCGCGTACGTCTTCGCGTTTGGCGTCTACTGGGCCTTCACCGGCGCCGTCTGGATCGCGCAGTTTGTGCATGTCCGCGACAGCAAGAGCGAGATATCGTACACGTCGTTCCCTCTCATCGTCGTCTTTTCAATCACGATCGGTCTCCGCGGCGCCCTCGACGCCATTATGTGGATCTACAACAACAAGGTCACGCCGCGCACCTTTTGGGATCGCGTCAAGGAAATTGCGTCGGGCAACTTCAGCGGCAAGCCGTACGGCCGCGAGATGAGCACCCAGTCGATCGCGCAGCCCCTCCTCGGCCCTCAGGGCGCGGGCGAGAACGACATCTCGAAGGTGCTCCGCGGCGACGTCATGCGCCTGATCTCGTACGGCATCTTCATGTCGGCGCAGGGCGGCGACGACGAAGGCCCGTCCAGCAGCCGCAGCAGCACGCGCGCCAGCCGAGGGTTCTCGATCGGGTCCGGAGGGGACACGTCGGTGAACGTGTCGATCGCGATGACGCCGATGCTCTCCCCGCAGGCCGATCTCGTTCTTCCGCACACGTTTGCGCGTCCGAACGGTGCGGGCGACTACGAGTTTGTGGACTACGCGCCGGGCATGTTTGCGGGGATACGGCACATCCGGGGCGTGTCGCAGGAGGAGTACCGGCAGTCGTTTGTGATTGAGGAGACGCAGGTGGCGAGCATGCTCGAGAAATTCACGGACGGGCGAAGCGGGTCGTTCTTCTACTTTTGCCACGACATGAAGTGAGCGAGCCGCCCCTTGACCTTTGCGCGTGGTGTGCGTCCACGACGTGGAGTGAGAGAGCCGCCCCTTTGACCTTTGCTCGCGTGCGCTTGTCTATGTGTTGTCTGAGTGCCTTCCACGACGTGAAGCCGCTTTTCGCTCACGCGCTCGACATGTGTTGTGTGCATGTATTGGTGAAATGGCCTTCTCTTGTATCGGTTTGAGCCAAACGCCCAACCTTACGCCTCTCCTTTTTCCTGCGCCATTCGCCAGGTACATCGTCAAGACGGTGTCGGACACGGAGAAAGCGCTGCTCCTGCGCATACTCCCCGAGTACCACGACTACATGATCCGCAATCCGGGCACGCTCCTCGCGCCCATCGTGGGCCTCCACGGCGTGCGAAAGTCGCAGCACAACAAGCTCATCTCGTTTATCGTCATGTGCAACACGTTCCTCACCGACCTCAAGGACCGCGACGAGACGGGCGCAAAGGTCTACCTCGAAAAGTACGATCTTAAGGGATCGTGGATCGACCGGACGACCATCAAGCCGCCGAACGTCGACAACGGGGGCCGCACAGACAAGACGCTCAAGGACACGGACCTCGAGCGACGCGGCACGAAGGTGCGCATTGGACGTGGGATGCGCAACGCGCTGCTGCAGCAGGTGATCAGCGACGCCGTGTTCCTGGAGAGCGTGGGCATTATGGACTACTCTATGCTCGTGGGCGTGCGCCACCGGCCCGTGAAGCAGGACGACCCCGACTACGAGGCGCTGCTGGCGACGCGCGCGAACGTGCCGCTGCACAAGTGGTGCCACGGGGGGATTCCGTCTGAGGACGGGGACGTGCTCTACTTTCTCGGGATCATCGACATGCTGCAGGGCTACGACTTGAACAAGAAGTTTGAGCACTTTGCGAAGAGCGCCGTGCTCCGCAAGGACAAGCGCGGCATCTCGGCCGTGCCCCCGAAGTGGTACCGCGAGCGATTCGTCGAGGCGATGAAGAAGTTGATTGTGTGATGCGATTTTGTGTCTGTGTGTATGTGTTTTTGTTGTTGTTGTGTATGTGCGCGCGCCGTCGTCGTTTTTTGTCTGTCCGTGAAAGCGAAGCGTGCAATAATGAGTCGGACGCCGCTGCGTGTAGCCCGCGGCTGTCGGCCATAAAATGGACTCGAAACTGTCTCGTGTTGTGCGTTTACACGGGTGCGAGAGCCTCTGTATTATGTGTATTTCGACAATTGCTGCGCGAATCGAACGGCTTGCGATATGAGCACAGACGTCTCCAACGGCCGCATGCACAACACGCATCAACCCACCGCCCTAAGCGACTCGATGGTCCGCTTGTCTTCTTCATGTTGCATCTCTAGCTCGGCGACCCGCTCGCGCAGTCGTTCAATCTCACTCGCCGCTTCTTGCACCGACGGCGCAGGTTGGGACCTGTGCGCACTGATGTTGATGACGGTGGGCTTGTGTTGCTGCACGTCCCCTCCCGCTGCATGTGGCACGATGCCGGCCGTGTGCGCGTCGGCGAGGACGTCCGGAGGGACCTCAAAGTCAACGAGGGGCGCGGTGAACTTGTTGGTCTTATCGTGTTGCAGGAGAGGCTTCACGTCGCGGTACAAAGCGACGTGTTGATCCCAGATAGGCGGGTAGCGCACGTCAGCTGCGGCTCGCATTTCGAGTAGGAGAGCCTGTGGTCCCTCAGTCAGTTTGGGACACAAACGAACGCCTCGACAAAACACACGGGTCTTGCCGTTGCCGCCCGCGAACGGAACAAATAACATTGTGCCACGTGATCCCGTATGTTCTGCGGATCGCGAGGGCTGAGGACACGCACCGTCACAAGCTTGTGAATGGCCACCATTTCCGTCGACAGCGGCACAAGCGCCGCCAATTTTGCGTCCGGACGCTTGTGCTGCCCGGCCGAGACACTCTTGAGCACCGCCTGGTGGAATGCGACGGCGTCCTTCTGAAGCGAGAGAAGGCCGTTCGCCAGGGCCGCGCTGTCGCTCAATAATGTCGAACGCACTCCTGAAACAGATTACGGTGATTATGCATGCTAGTTGCGGGCCGGCCCGCCCACGAGTGTGGGTGGGTGGATGTTTCGATGTGAGCTTCGCGTGTGCTGTGCGTGGGAGAGCACGTGTATGCGAACGCGTGGATGTACGTGCGTGCGTAGGTGACGGAGTGTACGAAATAAGATAAAGAGACATTCCATCGGCACGCACCCTCCGTTGGGACATTCATGTTTCCCGGAATGGCCGCATTCTCTCTGTGGAAATGCAGCTTCGCCATGAGAAAGCGCAACTGTCCCGTTATTGGTTGCGTGTACGGCGTCGAGTCCTGTCGCTGCGCCCGCTCAAACTGGTCCAACGCGCCCATGTGCGCAGAATACTCGCTTAAGATCTGCTCACGTGCAGGCGCGAATGGCCAAGAGTGAGCCAACAGGAATGCCAATCGTTACATATTTTTTACAGCGCACATGGGAGTTGATGTAGAGTACACACGTGCGATGTCTGCCGTTGGTACACACGTGCGATGCCTGCCGTTGATGTAGAGTACACACGTGCGACGTCTGCCTCACTTACCGACGGGTGGCCGTCGTGAAGCATTCTGTGGAAGATGGTGAAGGCCTTGTACAGTTGCAAGTGGTTGTGAGAAAGGTCGTGCGTTTGGATCATCCGCCAAAACAGCGTCCCATTGTGTGTCTTGTGCGTCGCCAAGATGAGCGCTGAAGGGAAGGAAGGATGTAAACGGACGTGAACACACACACACACACACACACACACACACAAACACACACACACACACACGCACAAACACAACACATGCACACACGCACGCATACGCACACGCACACGCACACACACACAAACACACACACACGCGCGCACACACACGCACACACACATACACAGACACACATACACACACACGCACACACACACACACGCGCGCACACGCACACACACATACACACGCACACACACATACACACGCACACGCACACATACACGCACACACACAAACACACACACACACACACAACACACACACGACACGCGCACACACACACACACACACAAACACACACACACACGCACAAACACAACACATGCACACACACACACACACGCACACACACACGCACACAAACACACACACACACACACACACAAACACACACACACACACACACACACACACACACACACCGCGGACATGTTTTTCCTTAGGCGCCTTCTCGCTCGGGCGGATGGCTTTCAGAAACGCGGTCTCCTGCTCCCGCTCAAAGCGCTCGAGCTCCTTGTCTCCGTGCCTCGACGGCGGAGGCACCGACTCAGCCGCCATCGTTGCTCAGCTTCTTACGTGGCATTATGAACTGAGAGTTGAGCGTGCCGGCTGTCGCGCATTTATAGCCGCCGGCACAGCCGTAGCTCCACATCAGTCGGTCTGGACCATGTCACCCACTACACGGAGTGCCCACACATGAGCGCCTGATCCCACCTTGCTATTGTCCCCTTCACAGCTACAGTCGGCACTTCAGGTTCCTCTTTTTCCTTTTATGTACACAAAATACTCGTTCACAGCCGGAGAGTAATAAACTGCGATAAACTGCGCGGCAGGAGCCGTCGAACGGACAGTAACAGCAAAACACCGGCTGCCGGACACGCACCGGCACGCACGCAAGCACCGGACAGGTCATACCACATCGCACGCGTCGCTCCGCTCACGCCACATCATTAACGAATTGACAGCAGCCGTAAACCGACACTTCTTGAGCTCTCACTCCATCTCTACGGAGAAGTCGCGGTGCGTGGTCTTGGCGGATCGCCTACTCTTGACGTTCTGCGCGCGATCCGCCGACGACTTCTGCCCCTGCTTGTTCTTGTTCTTATGCCGCCGGCTCTTCCCCTGCTTGTGTGCCTTGTAAGTCCGCGCAAACTTCTCCGTCGCGGCCTCCTTTTCCGTAAAGACAGTGCCTCGTACAATTGACGGGCCCCCCACCGAGCCGCGAGCCGCCGAACGTTTTTCTTGGCGAGTAAGGCGACGAGCTCGCCGCGCTTGAAACTCTGCGCGACGTTGCGATTGTGCCTCGGCAACGCGCGCGATGCGCTCCTTCAGCCGCGCCGCCGTTTGCGCCACAGCGTCCATATGGGTACCCTTCACGACGATACTCTCCTCCTTGATCTCCACGGACACACGGCCCTTGCACGCGCACTTGATGCCAACGCCGCGCTTCCCGATGAACGTCCCCACGTCTTGCGACAGCAACGTGAAAGGGACCTCGGTCGTGTGCACGATGGGCGCGCGCACAGTTGGCGCCTGCGGCGGCAGCAAGCGAAGGCGCTCGCCCATGCAGTTCAGAGCGATCCGTTCACCGCGAATGGCTGCATCGATAGCCTCAAACATGCGCCCGAGGACGGCGACGATTCGCAGCGCAGTCGGATCGCCCTGAGCGACGGAAGGCTCGAGCAGGCGCAAGTCCGACCACGGCAAGAGTTTGCGAAACGGATCCGCCGGCCCGTACAGATATTGGGTCAACACGTGAATAGCGGTAGATGCGTCGAGTTCGTCGCCTTCGTGAACGGGATCGCTTGTCTGCGCACCCGCACGTTGTGAGCCGCACACACAGAAGACGGCGCGCGCGGTCGCGAAGGAGAGCAACACGCCTTCGAGCTCAATCCCCGTAGAAGCGGGGCTCTTGGCCACGGCACTATTGACGGCCTTCTCCACGATGCTCCGAAGATGTCTTGAGTGGTAAGGGCACGAAAGACGCGACGTAACCGCGTCCGGCAATCCGGTCGACTCTGTTACAGCCGCCGTCGCGTCGCCCGTTACGCCTTCTGGAACGATTTCGGGCGCCATGGTAGTGAACTGTTGCTGGGCGAGCTGGTTGTGCCACCGCTCAGCGGCGCTCCCCGTGCACCCTTCAGCTCGGCCGGCCGGAGGCCTTAAATACTTGGGGTAAGCTTGCGTGCGCGTGACGTATGCGTCTGTGTGTGTGCGAGCACAGTTTGATGTGATCATGTCGTCATGGTCCCTGACGTCACGGTTCACCCACTCGGCGGCCGGTTGTCATTCAGGATTCTTCTTTGGCTTGCATACAGGAGCCCCGTTTCTTCTTTCGCGCTGTCGATTTCCATCGACTCTCCCCAGTTGTCGCATCCGTGTAACAGTCGCGGAGTTGAAAAGGACTCTCAGTGCCAGCTAACCCCACGCGCCGGCTAAGGGGAGGCCGAAAGTTGACCGCCAGTCTGCCGTGTAAGAAAGAGTTTCTCCTTTTTTCATTACGTACCGGGGTTGTTCATTCGCTTTTGTGCGATTGCACGCCCCAACTATGTTAGAGTCACTGGTTGCTCCGGGAAGACGGAAACGGGGTTGTTCATTCGCTTTTGTTGTGCGATTGCAAGCCGACTTTGATAGAGTGCGGGAAGGACAACATGGTTCGGGACTGAACTGAAGATTACAGGACCGTGGGACGGTGTCGGTTGCCTCCGCCGGCGGTGATCAGCGCGGCCGACACGTACGAAGTTCCGTGATTTTCAACCCATTCCCTCACTGACGCTGCTCACTTGGTATGCAGCTCACCCGTGCTTGAAGAATATGTCCTCAGGGCAATAGGTAAAATGCAACCCTTTCCGGGACATTATTGTAAGTGTTTCAACAGTGAGTCTATTGGATGATGCACGGTCCTTTGTGCGTTGCCGGGGTAAAAGAGTGCAACTGGAGACAAAAAGGCTGTCAGTCTCAGTGTGCGGATTGCACATTTTTAGGGAGCACAAAAAGGCGCGCGGCACCTTTCAAAAACAGTGCAAGTGGGTGTGGCGTGTGTCTGTTTTATTCAATTGAAAAATTCCAGGAATAGTTTGGGGCAAAAAGCACTCAAGCGCACACACACACACACACACACACACACACACACACACACACACACACACTCTATTTTGCGATGCAGGCGCGTCGTCTGATTGGCTGGCAGGGACCACCGGCGTCATCACTTTTTGCGGCACAAATAATTTGCATTTCCATACATTTTTCATACAAACGCGCGGCAAGCGGACCCCAACGGACCTTGGAATGCGCCCGTTTGGGCCAATCCGACGCACGCTCCGTGTCGTTTTGGCGTATGTGCGTGTGTGTGTGCGCGCGTCTGTCTGTCTGTCTGTGCGACACTGTGCGTCCCTCTCTTCCTCCCTCTCTCCCTCTTCCTTCTCTCTCTGGTCCCTGTGCGGGACATTGCGCATAAAGTAGATCGGTCGGTTCGTATTGGCGCTTTTCTTTCTCTTTGTGTTAACTCCCTGCGTTTGTCACCGAAAGGGTGGGGCTTTCGAGTGCGTTCGGATTGGCGGGCAAGGCGTGACGTGTGCACATTGCCGCTATCCAGCCACCCGCTCGATCGTTCTCCACTTTATTGCGGCGTTATTGCTTTGCATGCGCGTGGACGTTCGGAGTCCATCGCGTCCGCTACCGGCGTGCGCTTGTTTTTCCCCCCTTTGCATTGTCGTCTGGCAAGCCTAATCTGGCCATCAGCGTCAGCCGGACGACTTCCTCTTTCGAGCGTTGGACCAGCGCTCATTCTGAGGTTTGTATTGGAACTCCCCTTTTCTGCCCTCTTTGATGTGTTCGCCCTCGTGGCTAATGCTCTGCGCAATTTCTGTTACAGGCGCCCATTCCAACATTCTCCGGATTTTTTTTTAGAGTAATCGCCCTGCGTTTCGCGTCCGTCCTTCTTGTTGGCGGGCGGCGGGCGGCGCGTGTGGCCGCGGGTGCGTGTGGAGAAAGATGGCAACGCGGGAGATGAACGGAGGTGCTCAGTCCCGCAGCAACGACAGCCTCCACGGTGAGTGTTTGTTTGCAATCGTCACCAACGGGACGAATGTCTGCCTCTATTGCTACGTGTTTCGCTGCAAGTTTGTCTGACCGTTCGTTCGTGCGGACGTGCAGGGTCTTGGGTCGAGGTCTACTCGAATGGCGAGGACATTGAGGTGGTGAGCGGCCAGCAGACGCCTCTCGGCGGCAGCTGCGCGAGCACGCCGGACACAAGCGCGGCCATTCGCGCCATGTTGCGGGAAGCGGCGGGACGTTTCGAGGGCTCCCCGCACGTGCTGCGTGGCCTGCACCTTCCCCGCAGTCCCATGCTGGAGCCCGTGACGGACGACAGCGAGCTGGCCTCTCAGATTGACGACTCTGACGACGACCACCGCGGCCTCATGCGCAGGTGGGTACACGGATGCGCCTTTGTGCGTGCTCTGTGTGGAGTTGGTTCTTTGCGAAGTTTTTGTTTTGATGTCGCCCGCCGCATGTACTGTGCGTCTGATGTGTTTGTTTATTCTGACCGTGTGTCATTGCGGTTTTTCGTCGTTGCTTGCGTTTTGCTGTTCGCAAGCTCATCATGGTATGAAATTCCCACCTTCGCGCAGCCTCTCTGCGCTCATGGGCGCAGTGGGCGACCTCGAAACGCCGTCCCCGTGCTTCTCCGTCGCCTCCAAATCCACGCACGACGACGCTGGCATCGGCTTTGGTGCCATACACTTTGGCGTCGAGCAAGCGCGCTGCTACCAGTGCCGCTGGGAGCGACGCGCGGCGCTGGCCGACATCACGAGCGGGAACATTACACCTCTCTCGTCTACGGGCGTACCTGGCATTGACCTGACGAGCTACGTTGTGGGCGCGGGACTCAAGGGGGCGTTCCGAGACGCGCGCGGCGCGAGCCCGTTCCAAGAGGCCGGGTGCAATGTGCGCCACGGCGTCTTTCTGTGCCGGCGCCACCTTGTGGATGCGGACATTCTCTGGGATTGGTCGTATCCCATTGACTCGCCCGTGTCGACGAGCACGCCCCCGGAGAAGCGTGAAATAAGGTATGGTTTTGTTTTTTTGTGTCTCGCCTGCTGCAGTGCCTTTATTGTGCATATCATCTCAACGTGTATGCTGTGTCCTGCAGGGTTGGTCGCCGTCGCTACCGCCGTGGAAAGCTTAAGAACATGTACCACGGAGACATTCTTACCCGCCGCACGCGCCTTCGACGGTGCGTTTTCTGTTACATCTCAATGGCCGTGCGTCTGCGTTTCTGTCTGTCGGCGCTGTGTGTGGCGCTGAGAGGAGCATCAATTGGAGTCTGACGCCGATGTTTTCGTGTTCGCAGCGTCGGCTTTCCGCTTGCGCTCGTCTTGCCGGCATTCATTCTGTCGCAGCTTCTGTCGATTGCGCTTGGGTGGGTAACAGCGACGTTACAGGGTTGCCTGCCTGTTCGTTTTAGTGCTCCTCTCCGCTCCGATCTAACGCATCCATCGCAGCGTCTGCATCGGTCGGCGTATCGCGTGCCCTGCCGCTCCCACACCAGCGGCCGCGACGAGGATCTACTGCTACTGAGCAAATGTGCAAATGACCCTCTCCACTCTCACACGCGTGTGTGCACCGTTCGCGGCACGTGCCGATGTCGTATAGTGGCGGCATCGCAGGGCGTGTGTGGAGGATGTAAATAGGCGGCGGCGTTTGCGTGAAATGAGAAAGTAGTGTCAAATGAACTTGAAAGTCGTTATGAGAATGTGTGCGAACGAATTGGCGACGCCTCCGTTGCCCCCCCC
>CALSCQ010002083.1:0-10049 GCA_943704525.1 Pigoraptor vietnamica | reverse complement strand
GGGGGGGGGGATACGTATGCGTGTGCACGCGGACGCTCTATTGGCTCCGAATTCCTTCATGGCGCATCGATTGCTCACGGCCGATCACGTGACCCGCGCAGGTCGGCGAGTTCTTCCAGCAGCGGTACGGGTGGGACGTGCTTGCCGCGCGCTCCGTGTGGGCGTTTGGCCCCGACAACAACGGGTGGGTGTCCTTGGCGAGTTGTGCTGGGATCGCTGACAGTTGCGAGTGGTTGGGCGTGCTGCTGTTGTCTGCGGACTCTGCTTGTGCTGTTCGCTGTCTCTCCGTTCATGTCGCACAGTGTTTGTGTGCTCGGATGTAGGTGTGGGGTTTGGTTGTGCTGTCTCGATGCGCTGTGGCTTCGCGTGTTTGCCGCCTGCCGCTCACACCTTATCGCCACTGCGTGCGCGTCTTAGGCCGAATGTGCTCCTCGACGACACACTCTCCACCGTCGACAAGTCGGTGCTCGCGAGTGTGCGCGACAGCATCGTGCAGGGGTTCCAGTGGGCGTCGCGCGAGGTAAGCGCGGCTCTGTGGCTAGATTGGCACTAGTGAACATACGCACACTCTGTGTGTAATCGCGTGCAAGCACGTTGTCGCACACACACACACTTCTCCCATACGGTCTCGCGCACAGCACTCGCAACGCACCCACACGAACTCAAACGGCAAACCTCGTCTCTCCCACCAGGGCCCCCTGTGCGAGGAGCCCATGCGCAGCGTGAAGATGCGCGTGCTCGATGCGACGATCGCCCCCGAGCCCATCCACCGGGGGGGCGGCCAGGTCATCCCCACGGCACGCCGCGTGGCGTACTCTGGTTTCCTGATGGCCACCCCGCGCCTCATGGAGCCCTACATGCACGTCGAAGTGTGCGCGCCCGCGGACTGCGTCGCCGCCATCTACACTGTGCTCTCGAGGAGGCGGTGGGTGCTGTGCGGATGCTGCGATGGGTCGTAGTGTGGACTGAGCGGAAGCGAGGCGTGCACACTCGACTTGCATGTGTACGCGCGCACGCGAACGCTAATGCACGTTTGCGAATTGCGTGTGACGACCTTGCGTCTGCGCGAACTTAATGCCCGCACTCGTCGTCTCACCCGTCGCCATTCGCACCGCAGCGGTCACGTGGTGCAGGACATGCCGAAGGCCGGCTCTCCGTTGTACATTGTGAAGGCGCTCATTCCCGCGATGGACTCGTTTGGGTTTGAGACGGACCTCCGCACGCACACGCAGGGACAGGCGTTCTCGCTCTCGGTGTTCGACCACTGGCAGGTGCGTGCGGGGTCGTCACGATTGTGTGCACATAGTGCAATGCAGACTCACTCACGAGTTTATATGACGCACACACGAGCCCAAATGTTCCCACATTGGAACGCCTCGTGACAAATTCGCACATGCACGCACCTCCTTATGCGACCGCGCTATGTCGTTTGCGCAGATTGTGCCTGGCGATCCGCTGGACCGCAGCATTGTCCTCAGGCCGCTTGAGCCGCAGCCGCCGCAGAATTTGGCGCGCGAGTTCATGGTCAAGACGCGCAGGCGTAAGGTACGCCTGCGTTTTGTGGTCGCATTTCATGTGGAGCGCTGTCTATTTCAGGTGCATGTGGGTTGTGCGGATGCCGTGTTTGTGCCTGTGCGTTGCCGTTGTTATTGCGGGCGTCTCGTCTGCTGGACCGTGATAGCATCACTCCCGTCTCTCTTTCTCTCTCACTGAACGGAGTTTATGGACGCCAATTAACGCTCTACCAAGTCTGTGCTGATCCAACACCCCGTATGTGCCACAGGGCCTCAGCGAGGACGTCAGCATCGGCAAGTTCTTCGATGACCCGATGCTCCTCGAACTCGCGCGCCAGGACATCGGCATGAACTACGCCTTCTGAGCACGCGCTGCGTGTGCCGTGGGAAGGCGTGCGACTTGCGTTGTCTTGCGCAAGGACGTCGACGCCCACGTGCACTGCGTGTGTGTGTTCGAAGTGCGGTGCTGGAGTGGGCAGGCCACTGCGCACTGCGTGGACAGGTGTAATGCGGGGTCTCTAAAGGTCGCCTCCTTCACGCACTCGTGTGGCTTTGTGCGATTGTGAACGCGTAACAGTGGTATGCCGTGCAGTATAGCCGCTTCACGCGCCGATGGGACAGTGGCGGTGCCGGACAACGTGGAACTGTGGTCAGCGCACCAGCGTAGTATTCCCGCCACTGTCGCAGAGACGGTGACCCGTTGTGGCTTGCCGGACCCAGCGAACGAGTGGAAGGAAGGGGCATCGCGCCAAGTACGTTACACCACAGTTACAAATTGGCTGACTCGAGCATCTTGGGGCACGCAATTTAACATAAAACCCTCAAGGCGAATCGTCCCACGTCCACCCCCCGTCGCGACTGCGGAAACAGAAAGCACCATGACGGAGGCGTCGACGGGCGAACAATCGCTCGCTCCGGGTGACGACGACAGCATCTCGCTGCTCCTCGGCCTCTCGGAAGAGGTGCTCGTGCACATCGTCAAAATCGGCCGCTTCACGCTCACGGACGTCGGCCACCTCCGCGCGACGTGCACGGCGATGCGCGGGTTTTTGGATCGCATCCGCGACACGGTCAACAAGTGCGTCGTGGGCGACCTGTCGCAGTATTACCCGTACGGCCACTGGGACATCGACCGTGCGGCGGAGAACGGGCACTATGATCTCGTCCAGCTGCTCCACGAGGACGAGGTCAAGCACGGGCGCGTGACGCGGTGTACCAACGCTGCGCTCAAAGGCGCCAACCGCCACGGGAACTGGGACGCCTTCGTCTTTCTCGTGCGCAACCGCGTGCACGACGTGTTCCCGCCGACGGACGGCGAGTCCCTGTCTTTCTACGACAGCATGGATTTCAATGGCAATGTGTGGCCGTGGGAGAACCTCACGCGCGAGCAGGTGCTCTTCCTTCTCGACGAGGCGCCAGGGTATCTCGTCGGCAGTGCAACGGCGGACGCAGTGCGGGGTCCCATCCTTCGAGGTGAGATGGACCTCGTCGCACGGCTCTTGCCGCTCGTGCCGGACAGGTCGCTGGTGATCCCCCTGCGCCACTCGTTTGCGCACTGCCGCGAGAGCATGGGCGCGTTCAAGGCGGTTCTCGCCGAGTGCAAGCGCCGTGCTCTGGACCCTGTCACAATCGCTGGCGAAATCTTTAGGGTCGCGGCGAAGAGTGTGGGAGGCGGCGCCGACCTGGTCAAGCTCGCGCTCCAGCACTCGCCGGTCGCGCTGGCGGACATGCCGGCGGATGAGCGTGCGTCGTATGCGTACTATGCCACCGATGCGGCCGTTATCGCGCGTCTGCGCGAGCTCGGGCTCAAGCGGTCCAAAGTGAATGCGGGCGCGAGTATTGACGACATTGCTTACAGCATTAGGGAGGAGCGGGCGTCGTGTACGCCCGATGCACTCGTGCGCCTTTTCCTTGCCGGAGACTACGAGACGCGAAGGTGGCGGCGCGGACAATGGACGGAGACATGCTGCATGCCGCCGTGCGCAGCCTCATCGATAACACGGCCGTGGACGCGCTCAGGTGGATGAAGGCGCAGCAGCTCTTCGTTAACCCCGTCGAGGACATGTTCCGCGCCCCAGAGAACCCGTCGGTGTCGCTGACGTCGTGGGTCGACTTTGCGTGGGCGTTTGCGCTCGACATGAGGGGCAATTTGAGGATGAAGTTGCTCGCCATGAGCTCTTGGGGCCGATACGCGGTGCAAGTGGGCGACGTGGCCCTTCTGCGCCACCTGTGCGGGTTAGTCGATGTCGTTGGTTACTTTGTGGGCCGCAACGCGATGTGGGCAGATGAGGCGGCAAAGAGGGGCCACTGTGGCATCATTTCGTACATGATCGATGTGAACGCGCGCATTGCGCCCGTGACGGACTCTGCGGCGTCACGTGAGCCCGGCGCATTCCACCTTCACGAGCGCCCGTTTGACCTCACGCGCACGCTCGAGATTGCGGTGCGGGAAGGTCACGGGCGCCTTGCGCGCATGATCGACAGGCGCGTGCCTGGGCTCAAGGCATTGCTTGGGGATGCGTGCGTGTCTCGGCGTTGGAGCGCGTTTCGCTTTGTGCTGGGGCGGCTGGACGCTTCACATCGCGCCCAGCAGTGCGGCGATGCGTTTGTGGAGGCCGTGCGTCATGGGAGAATGGACTTTGTGCGGTGGTTCGAGGCCAATGAGCCGTCGGTGGTGGAAGCGTGCATCCCTCGCTTGTGGGAGGCGCTTGCACGCGTGCGCGACATGTCGTTTTGGCACCACGTCTTGGCGAAGCACCCGCGCGTACTGCCGGCGGGCGCAATAGTGCACGGGCACTTGCGGTACGAACTGTATTTGCTGGAGCACCGGCTCGGCATTTGCTTCACTCCGCGACCGATGTTAATGCAGGTAATGTTCTGGAGCAGGGCGCGGAATACCCTCCAGGCGATGATTGACTTTCGTGTGCCGGTCGGACCACCCTCGGCGACCGGACTGGCTGTGCTCCAGAAAGAAGCCCCTCCCCTCTGGCGGTGGCTGACGGCGCGACTTGCTGCGGGCGCGTTCGTCATTGCGGCTTCGTCCTAGACATGCCCTTCTACACACGCCAACTTATATTTTTACATAAAATTCTCCGAGGCCATCAGTTTATATCTGCCAGATCTGACTGGCCATTGGATCATCTTTGTTTGGGTGGTGTTCGTTGCCCTTGCCGATATGTCTCTTAATAGGCCCTTGACCACGCACAACAATGCAGTCTATGCAGTCTATTGGAAAACAACCTAATGTGCGCACCTCCGTTACACTCATTAGAGGAGGCAGCCTTCCCAGCGAAGTGCTCAGTTCGCAGTAGGAATGGTCTTTAGCGCACACTTCTCTGCCGACGAACGCAGAAAGCAATTCTACACGCGCGGGGCAGCGCAAACGAATACAGACGGTACTCGGCGTTTGTCCTTGGCCAGCCGCACGTGACACACTGTCAAAGGACGCACTCGCACCCCCTAATTCCGTTTCGCCGTCTGCTCTCTCCAGCAGCCGATGTGCGACAGGGCAGTAAGCGACAGGGCGTGCCCTTGTCAGACCACACGTGTTTCGTTGGTGTGCAGACACAGTTCCCTCCGCAGAACCATAACATAGAGCGTGTCTGTTAGAGCTCTCGTCGCACTGAGAAGCCGTCGCAAAGCACACTGCATCGGCGCAGCTCTCATCCGCCGTCCGCCGCCCACACGCAGTGCGCCGCCTTGTTATCGAACGCCGCGTCTACCGCGACCTCAAACCCGCCGGACAGCCGCGCGACGACGTGCCCGTCCACGGCCACGAGGGACGAGACGTCCCCCGCGACAGCGCCGCACGCGAGTGACACGCCGACAATCTGCCCCGCGGGGAGTGTGTGCGTGCCGGCCGACGCACACTCTACTTGCACGCCAGTGGTACCGGGAGCGCTAAACGCGAGGGCGCGCGCAGTCACAACGACATCAAGAGGATATCCGACCAAGTTGTGGAGGGCCACCAGAAGCGACGTCTCGTTCGAAATGCGCACACGGCTGCACGTCGGAAAGCCAAAAGGCTGCACAAACGCCGAGCCCGTGAATCCGGCCAGCGTCCACGGCACGCGCACTTCAAACCCGTGCGTCGCCAGGTGGACGTAAAAGTTGCTCACGGTGCGCGCGTTGATGGCGGGCGAGACGACGTCGTCGAGGGGCGTGGGGTGCGACGGCCGTCCGTAGGGCAACGTGGGTCGCCGCAAGTCAACCGCAGGCGCGCCCTCCGCCCACCACTTGTAATACGAGGCATTTCCCGCATCCGGGGCTGCGGGTCGCTCCGAGTGCCACAGCGCAAAGTAGCCGTCGATCGAGTGCGTCACGATCCACCCCGAGCGCTTCCACGTGACGCTGAGGACGCCGCACTGCGTCTGTGGGCCGCACATGATGGCGAGCGCGAGGGGCTGGCTGAAGCGGAAGGTCGGCACGCTCAGAAAGTCAAGCCCCCCGATCGTGCGGGACAGCGTTGCGTCCACTCCCATCGCGACCGAGTTTGTCACCGTCGCATACGCAGCACCGAGCGCCGTCGACACCCGGTCGAGCGACACGACGCCCTCCCTCGGTCGGAAGGGACGCATCCGCACGGCGAGACCCGCAAAAACGTCGTGCAGTAGCGTGTGCCTCACAGCGGACGTCTCGTTGAGGAATTCGACGGCAAGGTGCACGTCCCCGCCCCCGCCAAGCAGCGCCCCCAGCACGCCCACTTCGAGGGTCTCGCGATCCCCCACGGTCGCCGTGAGCGTCGTCGTGAAGCGCTGCGTGCCCGGCGTCGGCGCTTCGGCAACTTCTGCAATGACAGTCGCCGCCGTAACAACCGCCGATGCGCTCGTGTTGTCGGTGCCACCCGCGACGCCCACACGCACGGCCACGCGAGGAACGGGCACGCCCGCGGACGATTCGACGGGAAGATTGCGCCCAAAGTCGTAGACGAGCGTGGAGAGGAGTGTGTCGCGGGAGTCGGACGGCGTGAGCCCGATCTCGCGCACGCGGTCAAAGGAGAAATACGTGCGGACGACGTCGCATTCCGGCGCCGGGGAAGCATCGCGGCGACTACGGGACGGGACGAGGGGAAGGTCGACGTCACGCGTGTAGGAGACACCGGCGAGGATTTTGTTGACGGCCGTGAGAAGCGAGGGGTCGATGCTACAGTGGCCTGCGTGTGGAGGACGAGTAGGGTAAGCAAGCATGAGAATGAGTGTCTGTTTGTGCGCGTGCGCGTGTGTGGGCGTGGCCTGAATGGCATATATAGCGATACGCACAATTCTAGAGTGACGGGACGGCGTCGCTGACTACGTCTGTTCGCACGGACAAGTGCGCAAGCGCAGCAGGGGAGAGGAGTGAGCGAGATTGAGGGAGAGGGCATACGAATAAGTAAGGGAGAATAAACGGGACGGAAGAGGGAGCGAGATTGAGGGAGAGGAAATGGAGAAGACAAGAGAGCGTGTGGCACCTTCGTCCGTGTCTTCGATTCGCACGCCCACTGAAACGCGCCCGTCGTAAAGGATGTCCCGCGCTATGCTGCGGAGGCCACTCACGTGACTGCGTGTCGCCGTAAGAGTCGCGTTGCACGAGCCATTTCCCGCGAAAATGTCCTAAGAGGCGGCACATTAGAAGAACACTCGCGCCGCGCATTACATGCACTGACCACGCACGCGCACACGAGCACACGCGCACACACATACGCACACAGCACACACAATAGACGCACACGCACACGCACACGCACGCGCACGCACCTGGCTTATCACCGTGCGCACCGCGGGCGCCCCCGACGCGTGCGTGACGGCTACGCGCACTGGCGGAAACTTTAGTCGCACGGGAAGGGCAAAGCCGCAGTGCGCGAGACCGAACGTCGCCCGGAGGGACTCGCTGTCGCACGCGAGCACATCGGCCCACCAGTCAGTCGACACGCACAGGGGCGCTTCGTCGTCGTCGTTACCCCCCGTACTGTTACTTCCCTGCGTGTTGTTGCTGCTTGGGACGATGGGGACGGGAGAAGGCAGCGGGCGCAGGCTAGTCCACGCGCGCACTTGCGTCATGTTGACGTCAAAGGAGAGCTCGCGGGTGACCGAGAGTTGCACGGGATAGCGCGGCTGTGGGCGAGGGCAGAGTCAGTGTGGCCGTCACGCAGTGGTTGTGGAAGGGAATGATGGGGCCAACGCACGTCGTCCAAGAGTCCGCAGACGGACTGTCAACGAACGCCAGGCAGGTGGGGCAATGCAGGCGCACGCAAAAAAGTGAGCACGAATTGATCGCATAAAGGGCCGCCCCAACTGGCCAATAACACAATTACATGGAGTCGCCGCACACGCACGACATGCGCACGCCGGCAGATCGGCACACGCACGTGCCACACACACAGACGCACCTTCACTGCCGCCTTCACCGCCAACTTCCACCCCGCGAGGTCCTCCTCCTTCGCATCCATCGCAAGGCCACGCGCCGCAACGTCCGCGTCCACAATCCACACCGACGCCCCGAGCACTTCCATACGCGCCCCGATGGGCACAGACGGCGTGCGCGCACACACGACAGCGCGCGATCGGTGCATCACGCACGCACGCAGCACCTCCACTTCGGCACGCGTGGCCATTCTCACGTCGGACGTGAGCGCAAAGTTGACGGAAATGGCCGTCGTGTGACAGAGAGAGGCCACCGAGACGTACTCGATTGCGAACGATGCGCTCTGCAGTGCGAGTAGCGACGCATATTCCCAAATCACCACGCTCACGAGTGCCGCCAGCACGACCGCGACCGCCACAAAGACGACCTTGAGCACGAACCGCCGACGACGACCCAACCCCACGTGCGGAATGTACTTGCCCTCCCTTTTTCCGTAAGGAGAGTCGCTGCCGCCGGACGCGTGCGACGCATTCTCAAGTTGGTCGTCGTTCGGCGAAATTGCGCCTAGCAGCTGCGTGTGCGCCCACGAGTCTCCGTCGTCAAAAGAGCCTTCGCTGTTGGCAATGTCGGGCAAGTGCGAAGAGATGCGAAATGAGTCGTTTGCTGGCGACGGTTCGTCGCGCGCAATCAGCTCGATGCCATCGTCGTCCTGAAGCGAACGAAACGCGTTTTGTGTTCGCTTCTCCCACAAACTGCGGAAGAGCGTCGACATGGCGGCGGCTGGGAAACACAGAGAGACGGCTGCGATGCACACGTCGCACCGTACGCAGGCACCGCTCTCGAGCGTCCGTCACGGTCCACCGAACCCACTCGCCGCATGCACAGCGGCAGCAAGGCGCCCAGTGTGCGCACTGTCACACGCACAGCCCCCTCTGCAAGGACTGTGCGCACGTGTCACACGCACAGCGCGCACGTGTCGCACGCACAGTAGCAGCGAGAACCCACTCGCCGCACGCACAGCAGCAGCAAGTACGCACGTGTCGCACGCACAGTAGCAGCAAGGGGCCCTCTGCGCAGCGTGTGCACTCGTTGTTGCTTTCTCAGTACTTGCTTGCGTTTGTGTGCATCGCGAGAAAATCGGGCGGCGAAGAATTTGTTGAAAAAGAAACAGGAAAACGTTCTGCGATCACGTGACGTGTTAAATTTAAGTGTCGCAGGCGTCTTTAACATGTGTACGCACGAGGCATTCTGCCAGCACATTCGACCGCACCCGGAGTGCCTACGGTGCCAGCGAGGCAGTTTGGGTCGTCATAGACAGTTCCATGTTGCGTGTTTAGGGGTCGTCGTAGGTCTTCGCGGTAATCGCTTGCCTTCCCACGGCAGGGAATGCGCATTCGACACCGAAGGCCGTTCCGGTCAGAAGTCCTAGACGCGTATCTTACGAAAAATATTGTGTGACTGCGCAAAAGTAAACAAAAGTGAGGTGTTCGCACACGCACGATCGCGCACACCCTTAAATAGGCTGGCGTGCGCGCAGAATCTTATTCCGTGCCACCGCAGCACCCCGCAATAGCCCTCTAAAGCAGGTATAACTATACATTAAAGAATAGCCACTGCGTCAGCGCTCGACGCGGGCGGCGGGCCCTTGTGCCAGTCCCACGTCGCGCCCCCTTCGCAGCTGGGGATCCGGACCGGCGTTGAGGTGACCCGGCCCAACGCGGAGAGAGCGATCTCGCCCGACGGCGCACGTTTTGCCGTAGAATTGCCTGCTGTCGGACGCAGAGGAGCCTGCTTGCGTGCGTGCGGACGGGGCGGTGGACGAAAGGAGTGCCTCCACAGACGCCGTTGAGAAGGTTTCGCTCGGTGTGGCGGACGATAGGGAGGCGCTTGCGGAGCCCGTGTACGACGTGCTGCGGCAGCGACGGAAATTGAGTAAGGAGAAGCAAATCTCCGCACAGACTGTGTGTTCTCGTGTGCCGTGCATGCTCAGACACTTGCAAAGACCCCACACACACACACACGCACACACACACACACACACGCACACGCACACGCACACGCACACGCACACGCACACGCACACACACACACACACACACACACACACACACACACACACACACACACACACACACACACACACACACACACACACACACACACACACACACACACACACACACACACACACAC
>CALSCQ010002081.1:0-10884 GCA_943704525.1 Pigoraptor vietnamica | reverse complement strand
GGGGGGGAAGGGTCACGGACGATTGTCGCATACGAAAGGAACAACACGATTGCCTGGAACCAACGCAGGGGCGGGGGCGTAACATGCACGTACGGATAACAAGCGCGCGCACACGATGTCACATGCCTTGTCGGTCTCCTTGAGCTCCACCCATCGGCTCGTCTCAAAGCGCCACTTTGACCGCCCAACGGTTGCAAAATCCACAGCCAGCACATACAGTGCCTGCGGAACGAGGTTCTTGATGGATACCTGGTGCGGGGAGGGGACGAGAGGGAGTGAATGGAGTGAGGCGCATGGTCACATGGATGGATGTGAAGAAGCCGCGAACGAACAGCAAGGGGTAAACCAAATGCCGTGTGTGTGTGTGTGTGTGTGTGTGTGTGTGTGTGCATGTCTATGTGTGTGTGTGTGTGTGTGTGTGTGTGTGTGTGTGTGTGTGTGTTGTGTGTGTGTGTGTGTGTTGTGCAAACCGAGAATGCCGGTGGAAATTGTGGCACGCAACACATGGTGCTAGGTGACTAAAGGAGCGTTACAGCACTGTAACGAACAAAGCTGCCACTGTACATAACAACGCGCCACACTGTAACGAGCCACTCGTGCGTGGCTCCATGGGACCCCACCTTCAGCGCAGGGAAGAGACAGCGCCCCTGTCGGCTGAGTATCATCTCGGTCGTGCATGCGTGGAACTCCTCCCACATCGACGCGTTGACGAGCTCAACAATCGGCGCGTCCCTGCGACATGGCACCGAAAGACGCAACCTCAGCAAGCGCAGCGTCACAAGTCACATGTCGGTCGTGATACACAGCCTGGAGAGACTTACTCAGACACAACACAACACACACACACACACACACACACACAGCACACACACACACACACACAGAGCACACGCATACAACGCACACACACACACACACACAAACACACCCGACTCACACCGACATAAGCACACGAACACACGCACGCGTATACACACAAAGGCGCACGCATTCGCACAGCACAAAGCACCCACTCGCTCAAGTCCCCAATCACGTCGTACTGTTCCGACCCCTGAATCACCGCCACAGCCAAAGCGCCAAGATCGGCCAACGACGGCGGAGGCGCAGCGTGCGATTGCAAGGGCTGGTGCGCCTGACCGCGCGGAGAAATTTGCACGCCATAACCCGCCGAAGCGTCCATCTGTCCATACATCGAACCCATGTTCATCAACGGGGCCATCGGCACCCCCATATCAGAGCTCAGCCGGGGACGGTAGTGTCCTCCCGCCGCAAACCCTTCCTGCTGCGCGACAGCGTAAGGGTCCCGCGGAATCGAATCGGCGCGCGCGAAGGGCACGCCGGGCACACCGGCGCCGTTCAGGGAGTGCATGTCCACGCCCATGCGCCAGTGCTGTTGCGCGCTGCTGGAAAGACAGGAAGAGCGAATAAGCACACTGTGCAGTGCCCCATGCACACAATGTTTTGCAAGCGGTTGAAGATTTGTGGGCAAAATGATCAGCCGATCCGCAAATGATTATAAAGTCGCACACACACTTGTGTACACGCGCACAAACGCACAAAATGTGCACGTCCATGCACACACACACACACACACACACACACACACACACACACACACACACACACACACACACACACACACACACACACACACACACACGGAACGAACGCGGCGTGCGAGGGTTTCCAAAAAAACACGGCATGCAAACATCACAAACGCCAGTCACTCACCCCGCGTAGTCGCCATAATGGTGCGAGTCCATCCTCTTCTACGAAAAATCGGCGCGCTCAGAAAGCGCAGCGCATCCCCCGCAAGGCCGTCGTCAGAGCAATTGCCATGACGCGCGCAAACGCGCGCGCAGCAAAAGGGGAATTTTTTTCTTTCACTGAAGTAGAGGTAAAAAATAGAGGGAAAAAATGGGGGGAGAGAAAGGAGGAATGCGTTTCGAAAACCATACAACGACGAAGTTATTGCGGCGCGCAAAGGAGTGGTGCAAGTCAAAACGAGAAAAAAGAAAGATTACGAGTGCGCGTCGACACCAAAGTCACGGAAAGAGGACGTGTGCGTCGGTGGTTTTTGAGAGGAAAAAAAAGAACAAAGTCGGAACGCGTGTCAATGGTGTCCGGAGCGCGCGTTCCCACAAGCGCTCCGAGCTGACTTCAGCACAACCGGACGTGGTTCCGTGCGCGCCGTTCTCGCAAAGTTTTTTTTTTGGGATCAGACGCCGTCGGAAGTGAAGAGCGAACTACAGGCACCTCAGAGTGCGATTGCAAGGGGTGTAAGAGGGACGGGGAATGTCTGGGCAATGTGTGGAGTGTGTTTCCGAAGGGTGTGTGTGTGTGTGTGTATGTGTGTACGACTCGACTGGAACGTGTAAGTCGCTGACAGCGCGCACGCTCAGAACCCATCCACAAACCACACGATACGCCATGCAACGCCCCGGTTATACAAAAATAGATCGTATCTCAGTCACCACAACTGGGTTGAGCCCTTATTTGTGTCTCGGTATTCCAATGCTAACCTTATATGTTAATTTGATTATTTGAAGAAACGTATTTATAGACGCCGTACAAGGTCATAAAAGGAGATACTTTTGGTATGGGTATGCCTCATATAGTGTTAAGCGGGATAACAAGCACTATAATAAGATACTCCGGCCCCGAGTCGGGTTCTCACCCATATGTGGCTCACTCTGAACGCCCCCCGTGCGGCTGCAATAATGACCGCATAAGTACGTCATTTCGACTCTGTGTGGCTTGTCGTCTTCCACCGTGAAAACTGCGTTCGTGGCAAGGCCTGCGTACAACGAGCCCAGCAAGCACCGCGAACTGCATGCGCGCACACACACCTTGATTCGTTTATAGCCCCTCCGCGTGCTGTGTTGGCTTGCTTTCCCTTTTCTGGTGCGCCGGGACTTTCCCTCAAACACACCCGGTCACCATCGAAAAATGCAGTACAACAAGAGGTGGATGTTACAGGTGTCCGGACTCGAGGGCACGTCAATGGCCGCTGCGGTTCGGTTTGGCTAAAAAGGGCGATCGGGCTTAAGCCACATGTACAGTGGCTTGTGTGCCGGTGTGCGTGCATGCGGGCGTGTGATTCGGCCGTGAGTGCGCCTATATAATTCCCCGCGTGCATAGCAGATGTTTTTTCAAGTTCGAATTAAGCTCCTCGACTCTCTTCCCGGCACCCACCGGCAAGAATGCGGGTCGCCCTCGTGGTCGGCATCACGGCCGCGTGTGCGGTCATTTCGCTACTCGCGGTCGCGCGCGGTGCGGATGCGATACACGGCACGTGCGGGACAATGGACACGAGGAACATGCGCTCCGTTGTGGAGAGTGGGCAGCGGCGCCGCGCAGCAAGAGAAGCCGCCGGCGAAGCGCACGAACTGCCTGTGCCGATTTGCGATCTGTGGGTTCACAATGGCCACGAGAGTGTGTGCGATAACCCCGGCTTGCGCGATGCGTACGCGCGTGCTCTCAAGGACGGGCGCTTGGACAGGGCCAAAATATGTAAGTCCGTCGGTGTTCAGTGGTATCCTCGGTGTGTGTGTGTGTGTGTGTGTGTGTGTTGTGTGTCTATCGCACTGTAATTTGCTCACAATTGCTCTGTTTCGGCGCAGCGCTCAAGGTGCACGTGCCTACCGCGGACGACGGATCCGTCGCGCTTGTCCCCGACCATGTCACAACGACGCAGCTCGAAGTGCTCCGCCAATACTACGACGGCATTGGAATTGACTTTGACGCAGAGCTCGTCCACCATGCCAGCACTCGCCTTCTGTGCGTACGCCGATTGTTGTTGTTGTTGTTGTTCTCTCTCTCTCTCTCTCTCTCTCTCTCTCTCTCTCTCTCTCTCCCTCTCTCTCCCTCCCTGTGTGTGTGTGTGGTGTTTGTCATGTGTGACTTGTGTGTGTGTGTGTGTGCTGTGTGGTGTGCGTGCATGTATGTGTTTGTTCGTTGAAGAGTCTAGACCGATGCGGGCTGCGCGCCTGTCAATGCAGAGAGCGTCAGCATGAACGGTTCACCACATTGTCTACCTACATGAGTATGATTGTGTCGCTCACGCGACGTTTGTGCGGCGCAGCTTCAGCGAGGCCCAAGACAATGGCTGCGAGCCCTCAATGGTCGGCAACGGTGTTTTCGATGAGGTAAGTGTTCGATTCCCAAACACGAAAAGACACGTGGCGTTGTATGTCATGTTATGACACAGTCGCCGCGTGTAATTATTCGTGTTGCGTGTTACAAGAACACGCGCATGCATGTAAAACTTACACAGGCCTATGTATGGCCTTCTAACCAACCCAATTGTGGCTGTCGGCAGGAGTGCAACTACGAATTCGCCGGGTACGACGGCGGCGACATTGCAGTGACGGGCACTCCCATTTGTGCTAACCAAACGACGTGCGACCGCCGGTGCACAGTCGCCAACGCCAAGATCTCCGAAGACCTCGTGGATGGTTGCGAATGCGTGTGCCTCGTGCTGCCGGAAGACGTGCCACGTGACTGCACGAAGACGGCGTCGGACGGCCAGTGCGACCCGCAGTGCAACTTCAAGGCCTTCGAATGGGACTGGGGCGACTGCTGGTGGGCTTCGCGTTCGAATCCCAATCCACACGCGCACGCACGCACGACACACACATACACACACACACACACACACACACACACACACACACACACACACACACACACACACACACACACACACACACACACACACACACGCACACACACACCGGCCCACGTACAGTCTCCGTTCGCATTTAGTCTCACGCCCTTCTCAAATCAATGGAACAGCACGCCGCCGTTCACCGCGAGCAGCTTCTGCCGCGATCCGGCGTCTCCCAACCGACAGTGGCTGTCGTATGAGGAGATGAAGGCGGCGATGACGGGCGAGGACTTTGCATCGAGCATGCACCAGTACATCACCACCATATTCGTCGAGCCTGGCTACGGATCCCAGACGATGGGTTCGGCCACCTTCCCTTGGGACGAAAAGGCACGCGCTGTGTGTTGCGAACACAAGGCGCACGCCTTGCTGTGTGCACGCTCTTGTGTTCGGTGTTGTGCGCGAGTGCGATTTGGATGGTACTTTGTGGCGCTAATTTGTTGTGTGCAGGCTTTTACATCGGCTGGCGGCGTCATTTTCAATTCGCCCGCGTGGGGAACGGGCACCACGGCCGTCCACGAGTATGGGCACGTCTTTGGTAGGTCGCATGCGCTCCCGTGCCCGCGCGCGCGCATGTGTGTATGTGTGTGTGACGCCCGCATGCGAATTTTGTGTGTAGGGATGCACCTTCGTTGTATCTTACATTTCTTCTGCAGGCCTTTACCACACGCATGTCGGTGTTACGGACATCGTCGGAACTGTCCAATATTTGCGGGCCACTGGAGTGTGGGCGGGCGCTTGTGAGTGTGAAACTGAGTTTCGCGACACCTATGAGAATTTTTGGCGTGTGTCACGTGTGTGTGTGTGTGTATGTATGTATGTGTGTGTGTGTGTGTGTGTGTGTGTGTGTGTGGTTTATGTGGCCGCAGTGCTTACCGTTTCACTTTTTTCCCCGTTTTTTAGCGCTGTGCGAATCGCTGGCAGTGAATGGCAGCCACGTGTGCTACGAGTCGCGTCCCGAGCACTTTCGCGACCAGAGCTCGGATTGGCTTGGAGACTTCTGCTCAGACACGCGCCCGACAAACTCACAGTGAGTATTGATGGCCGCGCATGCTACTTGCCTGCAGCTGTTCCTCAATTCCTTCTTTCTCGAACTGTAACACGTTACTGGAGGGAAATCGTCGCCTGCTGTTCCCCAAATGCCATTCTCGTACCCTTTCTGAGGCTGTTTTAACTCCCTCTCACCTGTTGTTACATGTAGGCAACGCTGCAACGACCCTGACCGGGTGGGATGTGATGGGGCGTTCTCGAACAATGTGTGCCAGGACTGCGTGTCCGGACGCCCGTGGGTCAACACGCCATACGACAACATCATGGGTGGGCAGACACATCGCACGCGCGCAAAGACGTACGCCGGCACGCACACATACACATCACTCACACACACGCATTACTCACTCCCGGTACTGACGAAATCATTTGACACTGAAATCCGCAGGCTACTCGGACGAGGTCGCGTGTGCAGAGCAAGGAGTGGACATGACTTTCACCTTCCAGCAGCAGGTATGTGCCCGGTCGCCGTACATGTGCGGCTTCCCTTGTGCGTCTCAGAATAACTCCTCTGTCCCGTCGCAGGGCCGCATGCGCTGCTACATCGACCTTGCGTACCAGTCGTGGCTTGGCGCCGGTGAGTCCACGCGCACAGGCACACACACACACTCACTCACTCACTCACTCACACACACGCGCGCGCACGCACACACATGCACACAAACACACACACAAACACGCACCACACAAACACAGCAACACACGCGCGCACAAACACACCACACACACACACACAAACACACGCATACAAACACACACACAAACACACGCACACTCACTCACACACACACACATATACACGGCACCGACGGGCATATCTCCCCGTCACCGTCACTGTCACATCACTCACACACACACACACATACACGGCACCGACGGGCATATCTCCCCGTCACCGTCACTGTCACACTAATTCGCCTCTAATTCACCCACTCGTTCTGCAGCCAACCCCGCGCCCGTCGTCTTTCCGCCCACCGCCGGTGCGACGAACGAGGGCATCCGGGTCACGTGGTTCCGCTCCATTCGCGCGGGCACTGCCGGCACTGCCGCTCTCCGCTACGAAGTGCAGCGCACGCCGCCGTTCAAGCGGCCTGTCGAGGCGATCAAGGGCACGTCGTTCGTCGACGCCGAAGTCTCGCCCGGCATTCTCTACTCGTACGCCGTCGTTGCAGTGACGCCACAGGGACGCTCGATGCCGTCGCCGTCCTCGTCCCCTGTGCTTATTCCGTTTGCAGAGAAGGACGCCCTCTGGTTTGACATTGTGGCGCAGTACAACGCTGCGTTCAGCGAGTGGAAGAAGGACGCCACGTGCCAGGCAGTGGCCACGGCGTAACAGGAATTCCCCTCGGTACCCGTCAGTGCCCGCGCTGATCTCACCCGTGCGCGTGCCCACAAATACATAGTTCGTAATCTCATTTTGAGAAGCTGGATCTTTCAGCGCGGTTGCTGGATCCCTGTGTGAGCGGTCGTGTTGTTTGGAGCATCTCAGCCCTCAGAGACATTCTGCAGAAAGTGTAACACAATTCGGCACGTGATATCACGTGACCCATGAATCACTGATGATCGATGACGCCAGCCAATCACAATGCAGGGATAAGGAAAATTGCTCCCGCCAATAGTTTACTGGCACACACACACCCACACACCACACACACGCTGACACACAGACACACTCGCACGCACACACGCGCACGTCTATATAAGAGGAAGTCTCTTGCGGCTACAGAGTTACACACATCTGAAATCAAACCAAAAGACCCTTGGTACAGCTGTGATTCTTCGAAAGTAACAGAACGAAAATGGCCGGCGACGCTTCCAACACTGTCGTCCTCGCGTACAGCGGCGGACTCGACACTTCGTGCATCCTCGTCTGGCTGATCGAGCAGGGCTACGAGGTCATTTGCTTCCTGGTGGGTCTTGCCTCTCGCCATCTTTTGTGCGTGTACGTGTGTGCGCATGTGTGTGTGTGTGTGTGTGCGTGTGCGTGTGTTTGCGCGCGCGCGCTCAACCGGCTTTCACCGTTCGCGCAGGCCGACGTGGGTCAAGAGGAAGACTTTGAGGCCGCGCGTGCGAAGGCAACGAAACTTGGCGCCAAGAAGGTGTTCATCGAGGACCTCCGCGAGCAGTTTGTGACCGAGTTCATCTTCCCCGCCGTACAAGCCAACGCCATTTACGAGGACCGCTACCTGATGGGCACCTGTGAGTGCCCTGCACATTGTCCTTGCGTCTGAGCCACGTGTCACTCGCTTTTGTGCCGATCCAAAGTCGCTGTTTCGTTTGGAGCTGTGTGTCACTCTCCCTTGTGCCGAACCAACATCACTTTCTCTGAGGGTTTCGCAATTGCTGCCGTGGTTGTCGTTGTTGACTGACACACACTTCTCCTTCGTCCCTCCGCAGCCCTCGCCCGCCCCTGCATTGCGCGCCGACAGATTGAGATTGCGAAGGCCGAAAACGCCGCGTTTGTGTCGCACGGCGCCACCGGCAAGGGCAACGACCAGATTCGCTTTGAGCTCACGTACTACTCGCTCTGCCCCGAGATCAAGGTCATTGCGCCGTGGCGCATTCCCAAGTTCCTGCAGCAGTTCAAGGGTCGCCAGGACCTCTTCCAGTATGCGCAGGTGCGCGCGTTGTCCTCCGTCGTGTCGCGTGTGAGAGAAGGGACGCGCCTGTGCACGCCGTTTGTGTCGTGTTTCAAAACCCGCGCTTGTGTGTGCAATTGTGGAAGAAGAGAGCGCTCTGTTGCGATGAACTCACACTGCCCCATCCAACGCAATCGCAGGCGCACGGCATCCCCCTCCCCGTCACGCCCAAGAGCCCCTGGAGCATGGACGCGAACCTCATGCACATTAGCTTTGAGTCTGGCGTGCTCGAGGACCCCGCTGCCCGCGCGCCCGAGTCGCTGCACAAGATGACGTCAGACCCGGCCAAGGCCCCGGATGCGCCCGACGAGGTCTCGATCGAGTTTAAGGACGGCGTGCCCGTGAAGGCGACGTCGCCGACGGCCAACGAGACGCACACGAGCGCGCTCGCGATCTACCTGTTTTTGAACAAGATTGCCGGGAAGCACGGCGTGGGCCGCATTGATATTGTGGAGAACCGATTTATTGGGATGAAGTCGCGCGGGATTTATGAGACGCCAGGAGGCACCGTGCTCCGCGCGGCGCACCTCGACATTGAGGCGATTGCGATGGACAAGTGGGTGTTCTTGTTTTCATTCTGTGCTGTGCTATGCGTGTGCGTGTGCGTGCGTGCATGCGTGTGTGCGTGCGTGCGTGCGAGTCTTTACTGCCGGGCGACTGGACATTTCGCTGACAATTTTTTGTCTTTGTCTGGACTCAGGGAAGTCCGCAAGGTCCGCGACCTTCTCTCTCCCAAGTTCAGCGAGCACGTGTACAACGGGTACTGGTTTAGCCCCGAGGGCAAGTACGTCCGCGGCTGCATCGCCATGTCCCAGGGCGGTGTGTCGGGAACGGTGCACATGAGGTGGGTGTCGTGATGCGATTGCGGTGCAGATATCTGCCACCGAATGCTAGTTTGAAAGTCTCCCTCGCACGCACTTGCATTTTTTTTTTTGTGCAATTCGGCGTAGTTTGCGCAGTTCGGCGTACCCTTTGCTTTTGTCTCACGGCGTCGTTCTGCTTTCCCTCTTCAGCCTCTTCAAGGGTGGCGTCTATACGCTCGCGCGCGAATCGCCCGTTTCGCTCTACAACAAGGAACTCGTGTCGATGGACGTGGAGGGCAACTACGACCCCACCGACGCCAACGGCTTCATCCGCGTCAATGCGCTGCGCCTGCGCGAGAACGCCCGCCTTCAGCAGCGAATTGCCACGGGGAAGACGCCGTGCGCTTGAGCGTCCCACTGCTGCTTCGTCGCGTGTTCGATTGCGTGTTTTGCCGCTCCTCTTCGTCTTTTTCCACGCTTGCCGACGCCATGTGTGCTTTACGGGCTTGCGAGTCGCGGGACGATTCCTGTCCAATACACATTGGTTAACGTGTTGAACATTGCCTGTGTTGGGCGTTTTCGCGGGGCTTACGTTTCGCTCCGATTCAGACCACAATTTAATTTAATGCGCACGACCACACGGCACGTGCACGCGCACGCATTGCGAACGACTCCAGTGAACGACTCGCATTCCAGCCGTCGTGTATTCTCAATCGAGTTCGATGTCGACCTCTGCACGCTCCCGCTTTCGATCGACGATAGTGATCTTCGTCGCCCCATCCTCCGTCATGTCAATTGTCGTCACCGTCTCCGTCTTCGCACTCTCAGCGTTCACCTGCTCCCTCTTCACGCGCACGGGCGGCGTCGGCGTCGGCTGCGAGCGCCTCTCAAAGTCGCGGTTGGGAAAGTACTTGCGGTGCTCGCGGTTGTTCTCTGGGTCAAGCATCCCTTTCGCCTCGAGCATCTCCGCCGTCGCGTAACGCACGACAAACACTTGCTTGCCTCTGTCGTCGCGAGCTCCTCGCCAATTTGAGCGCCGAAAGCGTGACCTTTTCCCCCAGGCCCGGTGCCCACGGTAACCAAAAGGGCGACGTCCTTCTTCGCGTCCATGGGCAGGCGCACACCCTCAAAGTCAACTTTCTCGCGCAGCAACAGCTTCGTTTTCGCGCGCCTGTACGACGTGCCGATTTCGACCGTGATCGACGCCAGAGTTGAAGGGTCGGAGTCGCAGTCGCGCAGATCCTCCGCGTACTTGGGGAAACCGAAAACGAACTGACGAAAAGTGTCGCCGTCCCAAATGCCCTTCTGATAGGCCGTCCACCCGTTGCCCGCGTGCATCGTCTTCCTACCGAGGTTGTAGGTAACGCCGTCGAATTCTTTCACACGCGCGGTGTAGCCACCGCCGCTGCGGGCGTGTGCATCCAACACGCTCAGGACATCGCCCAGCCGCCACTCTGCTTTGAGAATGTTTTGCCGGGAACGGCGACATGGTAGCCGTTCACGCACGGGAGGGGCTTGAGAGACTCTCCGTCGCACAGGGTCACTGCGAACGTGGGCATACCACGGAAGGTACGCTGCGCCGAGTGCCCTGACTCTGTGTGGGTTTCATATGCAGTTTACGCGGGAAAAAAACTGGGACGTCTGTAGTGACGCCACACCCACTTCATTCACCCACCTGTTACTCTCCCTTTTTTTTTTTTTTTTTTTTTTTTTTTTTTTTTTT
>CALSCQ010002079.1:0-14203 GCA_943704525.1 Pigoraptor vietnamica | reverse complement strand
GGGGGGGGCTGGACGAAGAAGCCAGCGAGGCCTGGTGCCGATGTGCCTTTAAATATGGGTTTACGTCATGTGGAATTGACGCTTATCTGCACGCACTCATCGCAACATCAGGAGGGCACGGGAAAGTGCTTGCAATTTTTTCTCTTTAGATAGAGAAGTGAGGACGCACACGCACGCGCGACGCTGCTTTTAACGCTGGTTGCCAGAACGCAGAAACGCAACAACGCAAAGAAAGACAAGAAATATAGCGTCTTCCACATCGACGCGGGGGTATCATCGAACTTTTCGTGGCGTTTGAGACCGCCACGGCCGCTCGACAGTGCGCGAACCACACGAGCCCGTCCAACGAGGCCGCACAGAACGGAGTGTCGCGTGGGGCGCGCGGCGCTTCGAAGTAGAGTCGCCATACGTAGAAACGAGAGAGAGAGAGACACGCAAAGGCACGCGAAAACGCTCACAAAACGCAGCGTTCTGTTTTCACCAGCGCAGCTTTCCGGGCATGTACTTGTCGATGAGCGACTGGTAGTAGGGCTTGAGAGCCTCGACGTCGGGGAGGTCGTCCGACTTCGAATACAGGTCGTACTTGTTGAACTCCTTGATCCACTTGAACATCTCGCGGTCGCGCTCGTTGAGGAGGTGGCCGTACGCGCCCTCCTTGTGCCACGGGTAGAACGAGTGGTAGCGGATGACGTAGAGGCCGGGGAGAGGGAGCGTCGTCGTGTTGCCGACCATCACCTGGTACATGTACTCTGCGGAGAGGATGACGAAGGCCATGGGTCAGCATACGAACAGAACGCGAGACAGATTTCAGAAACAACGACGGGCTACATTAGGCCCGTGTGTTGGCCCATGCAGAAAATGAAAGTTTTTCAATGAAGAATGTGTGCGTGGACGCAGCTACGGATAGGCAGACGGCCAACACAACGAAAAAGGCGTCGAACACTCACCATCGTGTCCCCACGACATCGTGACCTCGTCGAGGCCGCAGTTCGGCGTGTAAATGCCGTACTCCGTGTTGTACTTGGGATTCGACGAGTCGGGATTCTCCGAAAAGGTGTCCGGAAACACGCACTTGTCGGAAAACTTGCACCCGAGCGGGAACGTGTCGCCGACCGTCGCCCACTGCGGCTCGCCCCAGAGCGCAAGGACCTTGCCGAGATCGTGAATGAGACCCGTGAGGTGGAACCAGTCCTCGTTCGGGTGGTCGCGGCGAATGCGCTCGGCCGTCTGGAACGCGTGCATCGAGTTCGGGAGGTTCGTCTGCAGGTAAGGGTGGCGTTCGTCAGGCATCCCGCAAACCATCATAATGAAACCACAATTATGAACGACGACACATGCGAAGCACGTGAAGCGCACAAAATACTCACGTCGGGGTCGCTGTCGTCGACGAGCTGGTTGAGCAGGTCGAGGGCCTCGAAGATGGTCATCTCGGCCTTGTCGAGCTTGCACCACTGCGCGCGCTTCTGCATCGAAAACTCAAACGTCTGGTGCGTGTGCATGAGCTTGTACGTGCGCTCGACGACAGCCTGGCGGGCGCTGTTCTGGTAGTTGCGGAACTCGCCCTCCTTCTTGTTCGGATTGACCGGGTTGAAGGGGACCTCCTCCGGCTGGGAAATGGTCGACGGCATCTTCGCTCGCACTGGCAGACTGCTCACGTCGGGCAGCGCAGGGAAAGGACACAAGAGAGCAACGCAAGTGTCAGCAGCGAGGCGAGGATGCTGGGCCGATGAAACAACAGGCGTTGAATGCGTCGACGGAGAGACAGGTGCCTTCAATTACGTGCCTTATATACGCGCAGCTACGAGGGGGGTGCGTGTGTGCGGCGGCGCTCGTGTGCGTTGGCGCGGTTTCCCCGAAGGCGGTTGCGTGTTACGTCGACAGCGGGACTTTTTTTGCGGGATCAAATCGTTGCTGACGAGAGCAACCCAAAACCGCGTTGTTCGCACGTCCGCTCCTCTCCAAACTGGGCACAATTCCTCACATACCAGTCCCGACAGCGGTTTGACGTTGTACAAAAACCACAACAAAAGGACAGCGGGAGAACTCGATACGCAAGCCACCACCAAACTGCGGGTGTGTGTGTGGGAACCGCGGGTACAATAATCGTGCGGCGATAGGGGACGCGTGTGCGTGAGCAATTTGGGGGGGGGGGGGGGTCATATGACGTGCCCGACGTATCGGAATTGGCAGTAGTGATTTGTTCGGTGTGAAAAAAATTAGTAAATTAATTAATTGCATTGCGTTGCGATTTTCATACATTTTTCGTACTGTGGTCAATTTATTAATGCGGATTACGTCAACGGCTACTTGTACTTGTGAGATTATTATGCATGAAGTCCATCAGTTGGTACTTTCATTACCATTACATTGATGATGGGAAAGACTACTTTTCGACCCATTAAATTGCCAGTTTGTATGATATACTCAATAATTAACGAGTCGTAGCCGTGTCTGAAACAATGTGTGTAACAATGTTACTTCGCGTTTTCGCGACGTAGCAACGGCCACACGTTCGCGCGCGCCACAGTGGCTTTTGGCTTTTTCTTATTTACAAAACCAATGTCCGTCACAGCGTTCCGCCGGCAGCCACAAGCAATTCAGCCACTCGCGAAAATTCAAGCACGCGCGACGATCCAGCCGCTGCGGCAAAAGATTCGCCGGGACGCAACTGGCCGCGCCGCGACGTTGACCGTGACGCAGTCTGCGCATACAAAAGCGGCGTTCGACCCTTGGCGTCCCGAGCATTAACGTCGAGTCCCGCACGTAGTAATGCCGAGGCAGTAATGTCATCCCCCCGCCGTGCGCACAGGTGAAGCGCCGTGCGGCCCTGATCATCGCGCGCATTCCTGTCCACACCCGCACAAAGCACGGCATCCACCGCCCCCGCCCTCGCAAAATGAAGTAGATTCCGCCCTCCGCCCCAAGTGGGATTCATGGACGCACCCGCGGCGAGCAATCGCGTCACAATAGCGCCGTTGCCGAGCCCAGCCGCTAGGACTAGCGGCCAGAGAGGAGCGGTCGGCGTCTCTTGTTGCGCGGGGACATCCGGGTGTGCGCCGGCCGCCAATACCGCGTCGACAACAGACACATTGCCGCTCACCACGGCCGCATGAATTGCCTGTGGTTGCGACGCGCCGTTGTCCAACTCGGCGACGTCAGACACAGCGCACAACGCCCTCACGGCTTCGACGTGTCCGTGCAGTGCTGCAACACAGAAGGGGAAGAGCGACGGCGTGCACTTCTGCGCCGGAGACGCACCGGCGTCCAGAAGCGCCTTGATGATGTCGGCATCGCCCACGTGGCACGCGTGGTACAGCGGCCGTAGCCCTTCCGTGTCGGGCAGCGAGGGGCTGTGGCCAGAGCGGAGCAACTCTCGAACGCGGTTGGCGTCACGCGCACGAATGGCGTCACGGAGGGGAAGTGACGCACCGCGGGCGGCACGCAACAGCGCGGCGCGTGCGACGGGAAGACCCGGGTTGAGTCGCTCCATGTCGCCCGGCGGGAGATTGTGTGCGCGATACTGCCAGTCACGCACGAGGTCGCAGACGTCGGAAGCGTCCGAATCGTAGCCCGCATCACCACCCGCCTCGTCTTCGTCGTCTAAGTGGCCGATCGATTGCGCCCCGAAATGTACCATCCTCGCGGAGGTCACGTGCATGCGCGCGAACAGCCGCTCGCAGTCGGGGACGTCACGCCGCAATTTGTCGTCCATTTTCGCGAGAACGGAAAAGGCCGTTTCCCCGTGCAGCGATTGCGCAAAGGAGTCGGCGCCGGCAGCGATGAGGCGACGCACCAACGCCCCCGACAGTCCCGAACACGCCAACTGCAGCGGCGTGCTGCCGTTTCGGTCGCGTGCGTCCACCTTGGCTCCGCGAGCAATCAACAAGTCTGCGATGGCCACTAGCGCGCGCTCCTGCTCGCACACAAACGTCTCCTTCTCCCCTTCCGAACCGCCGCCGTCGCTAGCGTCATCCTCGCAAACGTCCTCGCCCTCGCAAACATCGTCGTCTTCGTCGCCCACGTCACAGTCAATCTCCATACCGCAAACCCAGTGCAGCAGCGTATAGCCATCGCCGACACCCGCGTCCAAAATCGCGTGGTTGGGACTGCACTTGCCTTCGTCGAGGAGCACACGGACGACGTCAACATCACACGCGTTAAGAGCGTCGGCCATGACGCTTTCGCCCTCCCCGCTCTCCGTCACCGTCGCCCCTCCGCGCAAGAGCACTTGCACAATGTCAGCGCGCCGCTTTCGAATTGCCTGCACGAGCGGGGAGTCGGCCTTCCTCTTCACGCGCACGTGCGCGGGATTCTCGGCAATGGCAGCCGCCACGGCGTCGACATCTCCGGCTTCGATTGCACTGTCCAAGGGCGTGCGCCAATCCCGCGCACCCGCCGCCGTCAGCGCATCACGCAGCGGGCGGTTTTTTTGCCGCATGTAATCCATTGTTTCCAACGGCGTGCGTCCCTCCGAATCGAGCGCATTCGGATCTGCGCCGTGTCGCAGCAACGCAGCCGCAACGGGGAGGTGCCGACCCCCGTGCATGATGTAGTAATGCAGCGGCCGCTTGCCATCGCGCGTGCCGGGCGCGCACGGATCGTCGACGTCCCTCTGATCGCCTGTGCAGTTTACGTCCGCGCCGTGGCTGACGAGCAGATCGACAAGTGCTTCGTTCGCTTGTGTAGTGCACGCGTGGATGGCCGTCGCGCCCGATGCACTGCGCGCGTGTACGTCCGCACCCGCTGCGAGCAGTCGCCGCACGACGTCCACTCGATCCCACGCGTGCGACACGGCAAACAACAGCGGGGTTTTGCCCCACTTGCACGCGGCGTTCACGTCCGCACCGGCCCGCAGGAGCAACTCGACGATCGCGTCTTCGTTCGCCTCTGCCGCAATGTGCAGTGGCGTGAGTAGTTCTTCGGTCGACGCGAGATTGGGATCCGCGCCGGCTGCCAACAGCGCGCGGACGGCGTCTATTCGTGGCGCAACGCCTTCATCCTCTCGCAAAGATGCCGCTCGGCACGCGTAATGAAGGGCAGACAGTCCCTCGTTGCTCCTCGAGTTAATGGATGCCGTCACGCCATTCCCCGCACTCAGCAGCACTTTCACGGCTTCCACGTGTCCACCCTGCGCCGCCCGCATGAGTGCTGTCATGCCCGCAGAGTCTGCGCAGCCGAGGTCAAGGGATGCATCCTGCGACGCAAGCGCAATGTCACCCGCGAGGGCTGCGACATCGCCTTCGCTCGCGTGCGTCCACAGTGCTTGTTGTTGCGCCGTACCCACGTGCGCGCCACTTTCTGAGGGCGGCGCACGCGCCAATGCGCGGACGACTGAGGACATGGTGTAGGAATTGGCAGAGTGGTGAGTGGTCCAACCGCCGTTTTCAGCCGTTGCAGTTGCCGCTGAGGGCGACGTGTTGTGATACGTGTCGGACACGTATGACATGTCTGGACTGTATGGTTTTGTTCTAGCCAGGGCCAACGACTGGCCCAGGCGTTGTTGTTTCCGGCGTTGCTCAATTTCCTTTTTAGAAATGCACGCAGACGCACGCACGCACACGTTAGCTAGCTGTTACGCCTCGAGATCGGCGAGGGAAAAGTTCGGCGACAGCGACTTGATGTTGCGCGTGACGCAGTCCACGAGCGTGTTCTGGTGATAGGGGAGGCCGTGCTTCTTGCACAGCGCCTTGACGAGCGGCGTGATGCGCGGAAGGTTGGACCGAGGAAGTGTGGGGACGAGGTGGTGCTCGACCTGCACGAATTGTGCGTAGATGTCAGCGAACCGGCGCACGGCAGGGTACTATCAGTACAACTGCCAACCGAAGTATGTGGCTTCCGGCGGCAGGCAGCCGCAGCGAGGTGACTGAAACTATCCAAGCGGGTGCTTTGCGTGCGTGCATGCGCGTGTGTAGTGTGTGATTGTGCACACAGCCTCACCTGATACGAAATGTATCCCGTCATGAAGTGCAGGAAGGCACTGCCTTCAATGTTGCGCGACGTCCGCGTCGTCTGCTCAAGCAGCGACAGCTCGTGCGCCTTGGGCATGCGCTCCTCGGCGTAGTGCGACGAGAAGACGACAACAGCGGTGCCAAAACTGCAATGGCAGCGAAATAGCAAGTAAGATACTCGGCTCAGAGGCGGAATAAGCATGCAGCACTTCTCCCTTCTTGCACACTGAAACTCTCTCCCGCTATGGTTATCGCACACCTCCCCTCGCATGCATGCAGGCGCCAACCCACGCAACCAGGCAACGCACCCGCGCACAAGGCTGGCCACAGCGATGGGCGTCCACCCGCAGTTCGCAGCGATGGTGACGAGGCCGGCGTAGTGCAACACGAGGAGAGCGGCCTGTCCCCAGTACTTCCGGAGACGCATGCCCACGTACTGGACCGACTCGAAACGCCAGTAGAGGTCCAACATTGCCATCATCGGGAGAAAGTAGTAGCTCTGCAGCCGAGAGAGGGGCGTGCGAAGGCGTGCCTTGAGGTCGCGGTACTGCTGCACGAAGCGGAAGACGGGCGCCGTGCGAATGTCCGGATCGTTTCCGATCTCGTTCGTGGTGACGTGGTGCGTGCAGTGGCGCGCCTTCCACCACGCGACTGCGCGAGAGGCGGAAGCGTGTTAGCAATGCATGCTCCATGTTTCGTATTTTCAGTGTCGCGCACACATGCACATGTGCCCAAAGAGAATAAACTCAAGTCACAGAAACGATTCCCACCGGTGTAACCCTGCAGACCCCCAAGCCACGCCGCCATGATGTCGTTCATCCACGGGGCAGCAAAGACAGAGTGGTGCGCGTAATCGTGTGCGACCCAGCCGCTCTGCGTGTGTTGGGCAAACGAATTATTAGCGCTCGGCAAGCGGGTAACGCCACCAAATAAACACGAGTTCGCCGACCTGGTGCCATCCCGCCGTCACAAGCACTGCGCCCAGCGTGACGTACTCCGTCGCAGCCATGAGGTAGCCGCCGCCGAGAATGCAGACGTGCACGTAGAGCAGCTTGGCAATCTCGAGAAGAATGTTGGGACGGAAGAGTCCCTGGCGCTCAATCTCAGCGCGAAGACGGAGAAGATCCTCCTTCGCGACCTGCATGTTCGCCTTTGGCCGGACGTCGCGGTCAGTGCCAGTCTCCGCGGGCTTGATGATGTCAGACGGTTCGACGGCCGGGCTGTGCTTCAGGAACTTCTCGAGCCGCTTGTGGGCCTGCTTGCTGTGCATCGCCTCGAACTGCTCGGTGGCATCACGTCCGTTGAAGATGCGCAGGAGCTTCTCGCCGCCGGGGTGCTGCGTGCTCCATGCGCTGACGTCGACCTTCTTGCCGTAGAGGTGAACGACGATGCGCTCTTTGGTGGTGAGAGATCGCCCCATCTCGAAAATTAGATCCAGGCACCGGAAAGACCGACTGATCGATCGCCGAAACGAAGTAGTGTGCACTCGATAATCGGGCCGTTCGCTATTAAGAACATGAACGCTCAACGCACCAGGGGCGTGTGATCGCACACACGGAGGACATAGCATACACGCCACACAAACGCACACACACGCACTCACACACACACGGCCGCACGAGGCCCCATGCATATGTTGCCGCAAATAGCGACCAATGGGCGATTGGCATGGTGACGGAGAAGTGCTCTGATTGGCTGCGCGTCGTGGACAGACACCCCACTGGCGCTCTGCCTCAACAAAGCGAGACGTGCGTGTTCAGCTAAACATGTTGTTGTCAGCATGTACAACGAAGGAGATTGACAGAAACGAGTGCGCGAGTGAAGAAGAGACGGCCGCGCCGAAAGATGCGCGCGTCGGCCGGCTTGAGTAACGACGAGGCCACAACCGGCTCAGAAGAACTTGAATTTCACAATGAAAACGTTCATAACGAGGTCCCCGCAAAGTGAAAACTGGATTCCGACGCACTTGCGCCATGTCACACAGACTCGGCGGCCTGATTTCATAAATTTTTACTGTAATGTGCGGGCGTTCGCTTCCCCTCCGCGGCTCTCGCCAAGAGATCCAGCACAGGTTACGAACCCCGTCTTCGCAGCATAAGACCTCACGCGGCGCCACTACCCTCGGGCTGGTCCAAGTCGGCAATGTTCGAGATGCGCCCCTCGTTCAGCGGCTGAATCACCGCCGCAATGGCGTTGAGCTGAGAGATGCTCCCCATCTTCTGTCCGCTCACTTGCTCCAACTTTGCGAGCGAGCGGTAGCGGAGACCGAGGTTGTTCGTGCTGCCGGCGACCTGTCGGCCCTTCTGTCCAGACGACGGCCTCTCCCCCTGAAGGCGCTGGATCTCGGGAATGTGGCGGATGACAGTCGACACTCGCCGCGAGGCCGTCGTCAGCTTCGAGTGCCGGCTCACGAGAGCGAGCTGCTCAAAGTAGTTGCGCACCTACACACGAGAGCGGAAGCATTAATATGTCTGTGCGAATGCATGTGTGCCTTGAGTGTGCGTTGCGCAGATCGTGGCCCAGGCGACCGCGCAGGTGCTCGCACACACACCATAGTCGGGAGCAGGACGCCGCTCTCCGCGTCGATCGCAAATTCCTTGTTGGCGAATACGTCGTAGCCGTCCTTGCCGAGAGTGAGGTACGCGCGCGTGGCCACAGTGTACACGCGCTCCTTCTCGATCGGCTGCCCCTTCACGTCGACGGAAATGATCCGCTTCTGCGGCGGCGCCTTTCCGTCGAACACGTACGACATGCCCGACACCTGGCAAGCGAAAAAGACACTGAGCACACACGACGCGAAGGGTGTAGAAAGAACGGGAAATGGCGATTGATCTGCGTGAGGGCGATGTGTCGCCATTCGAGCCGCACCTGAGGAAAGCGACCCTCGTGCGTTGGCCACTTGCTCACGCCGTTCTCGAGTGCCTCAATAACCTACACAGGCAATGCAGTGCACGTGACGTGCAGCATGAGATTGAGTGCAGCAACATAACAGTGTCCCGATACCCGCTCGACGACACACGCACGAGCGCAGACCGTTCCTGCGGCACGAACGCACGCACGCAGGCACTCTCGTGCACACAGGCACGACGCACCTGTGCGCCCGTGAGCTTGATGGACACCACCGGGTCTTCGATGGGAAGAATGTCCATGAGATGGCGCAGCTGCAGCGGACCAGGGCCGTACGTCTCGTTCGACCGGATGGTGCCCTGTAACGGCGCAGACGGTGAGGCCCCGTCGGGGAGTAACAGGCTGCCCGGAGACACAATTTGCCTGCACGCACTGACGCGCGAAGTTCGCACACACATGGTCCACATCCCAGCACACAAGAGAATGCAGCACATATTGGAAGGCGAGAGGCATGAATTTGAATGCAGCCACACACCCCGTTGAGAATGGCGAGGTCGCTGTTGGTCGTCGCGCGCATGATGTCCGTGATGAAATTGCCAATGTTCGACTCGCGCGTCCGGACACACTCGTTGCGGGCGTCCAGCATGACCGTCTGTGGGATGTGTCACGCGGGTCAACAAAGGCAGAATCAAACGCGAATGACTGCCCCTCACTCCTGCAACTCATGGCACGGCCGCGAATGTGTGCAACGGCCACCTCCCTCGCACACACGAACATGCACGCAACATACACACACACACACACACACTCACATATATATATTTCACATACACACGTACGTAAGACACATTCGCGCACAAGCACACACCGTCTCTCCAATCTTCTTGGCAAGCTTTGCGGACACGAGGTCCGAGTACTCCTTCACGACGGCAACCATTGCCTCGTCTTCCGCAAACTCGCGCGTCACGTCCACTCGCTTCGTGATCACCTCGGGTTTGGACGTTGTCCCGGGAGTGTAACGGACGCGAATGTGCGTGAGCTGTTGGAAATCGGAGCCGCTGTTCAAAATGCACGTTCCGTCGATGCGCTTCTCCTCGTAAAAGTGGTCGTGGCCGCCAAGAATGAGGTCCTGCGGAGGCAGAGTGCGTGTGAGCGAGATGCGAAGAGGCGCGTCCAAGTCGTATTCGTAGTGATGACAATAACAAGCAACACTGTAGAGGTGACACAGAGGACTTTCTTGCGCATAAACAGTCCGACACAAACCACGTGACTCACAATGTTGGGACAGCCGGCCGCGAGCAGCTCATCGTTCGGCATGCGCGAATGCGTAAGCGCAATCACGACATCGGCGCCCATCGCACGCACTCTGCGACAGAGAGAAGAACCGTTGGCACATTCGTTTGAAAAATCATTAACGACACCTGTGGCAAGACTGCTGTGAAGGCGCGCACACGTGTGCATGGGAATGCATACACGTGCGCACGCAGGCAAGTATGCTTTTTCTCCTGCGCGACGCCCACTTGTCCGCCAGGTCCCTCGCAAAGTCAACAAGGCCCAAGTGCTTCGCCGTCTCCGGGATGTCCTCGATGGTCTCGAGCCAGTCCTCCTCCACAATCCCAATCAGACCCACTTTCAGCCTGCACCGATGTGGGCGGAGGCGGAGGTGGCGGAGGGCGAGAGTGAGTGTGTGGAGTACGTGTGAGTAGGGTACGACGCTGAAGGAATGTGGGCATGTTGCTGTTTGTGCTGCATCTCAGCATAAAATTCGCACCTACATCGCGCTCACGTCGGTAAACCACAGCAGACAAACGCACAGGCCCTCACCCGCGACACTCTAGAATTTCCTGCGTGAGCCCCCCAGCGAGATTTCGGCCGGTTGCCGTGTCGACAACGTTCGACATGAGCCAGGGGAACGAGCACTCGCGTGCAAGGTCCTCGAGCGTCTCGACGCCAAAATCAAAGTCGTGGTTGCCGAACACCGCCGCGTTGACGCCGAGCATGTTCAGCACAGGGACCATGTGCTTGCCTGCAAGGCGTGAGGAGCGATCGAGCGAGATGGCGCGTGAGTGTGCGCGTGATCGCGCGTGCGCGCTTGTGCATTCATGTATGTGCGTATATGGGAGCATTGTGTGAGACTCGAGTGCGCGTTTGTGTGTGCAAGCACATGTGCGAATAGAGAGAGCAGATGTACGTGTACGTCAGACAGTCTTGCCCACCCTTCGTGACGGTGCTTGTAAGCGATGGGTTGAAGCAGTCACCGCTGAACAGCACGAGGTCGGGCGACAGCGAGCGCACCGCCGTGAAGAAGCGAGCGGCGCCGCCGACCGGTTCCTTGTCGTGGGGCTCGAGGTGGTACACGTCATTAAAGTGCACGATGGTAAACTCGACAAAATCCTGCGGCGACACATGACGTGCACGGTTAAGTTGCAGTGTTCGCCTCTGTGTGTGTGTGTGTGTGTGAGTTTGTGTGTGTGTGTGTGTGTGAGTTTGTGTGTGTGTGTGTGTGTGCGTGCGTGTGTGTGTGTGTGTGGTGTGTGCGTGCGTGTGTGCCGCGCGTGTGTGTGTGTGTGTGTGTGTGTGTGTGCGTGCGTGTGTGTGTGTGCGTGCGTGTGTGTGTGTGTGTGTGTGTGTGTGTGCATCCGTCTGCTACCTCCAAACCCAAAAGAGAACACCATCATACCTCCACCGTCTCCCGCAGCGAGTCGTTGGGGTCGTGTGTAGTGGACTTTTTGCTGGTTGAGGCGCTTGCACGCGGACTACGCACGGCATGAGCAGACGACGCCGGCGACAGCGCCGCAAGCGACTGGTCATCCAGGATGCGCCTGTTCTTCAGCGCCGTCTTGAGTTCGAGCACATTCTCGTTCACCTGTGGTTCATGGCAAGGCACGTGCGTGTGCTTGTGAATGTCATCATCAACCCACTGCAACAGTGCGACATCAGGCAGATTCGGCGGGGAACGACCTCCACGCACACGAACTGCAACTTTCTCAGCACATGCAAGCACAAACGCAGCATACGCGGTAGGCGCCACGCAGCGCACCTGACGGTAATCCTCCTGCAGCTGTTCGAGCAGGCGCGTCTGCTTCTCAAGAGTGGCCGACAGCACCTCCACCGACCGAGATGCGCCACACCCCATGTCTGCGCAACAGCGGCTTTGCGAACAGCACCTTGGCACACGCACTCCCCCTTACAAGCACACTCCGTTACATGTAAATGCACACGCACACGCACACACACACACGTACAGTTGGACACGTACGGCGCGTGTGTGCGTGCGTGTCTTTCGTGAGTTGCGCCTGATGACAGTACTGTGGCTGTGAGCCAACACCTGTTCCCACGAAACGCACTTCGTGCTAATCAATCACATGAGATAATTCATACATAACTCACCATCCATTTTCAGCGCACTGTATGGAAAAGAAGCCATCTGAACATCCGCATAAAGTAGATTGGTGACCCACTGAAACCGCCCTTGGCAACTGCTACCGACTGGCTCGTCATGACACGTAACGCCCTCATTCTTGGTCGGCCGGGTTGCCCGCAGTCCACTGCTAAGGCCGTGCCATTATGGTATTGAACGTGGTCTGTTGGCCATGTTCGTGCCTCCAACAAGCATCTCCCATAAAATGTAGAGTGTCAGGGGAGGGACTGGTCCAGTTGTCGGTCACCGGCAGCGTTTCAATTGAAATCTGTTTAGTCGACCCAAACGCGAGATGCACGCGATTCGCGCAAGCATTATCGTAATTATGCTCTACAACGCGCACGGCAATACGCGCCATTAATGCGCCATTTCACTTAGCCGCGCCGCCTTCGCTCAAAGCCGCATTGAACGCCTTCCTTATTGCCTCGCGCGCGGCCTTGTTGTTGTTCATACCAAAGAGGATGGTGCCCTTGCCACGCGAGGGCGGCGCCGGCAAGAAGAGGTGCGCGTTCGAGAACGGCGGGGCGATGGGAACGTACCCATACGGCGCCCCCGATCCAAAGTCGCAGTCATAGACGGGGAACTGCGTCCAATTCGTGAAGATGATGTCGCGGTTGATCTCGAGTGTCGTGAGAAGAGACCTGTCTGCTCCCTCGCGCACCGCGGCGTCGATAAAGGCCGCCTCTCCGTTGACGAACGCGTCGTTGACGTGCGCGTAGCTGTCGAACAGCGCCAGCGCGGTGGCGGAGAGCGGCTGCGACTGCAGGGCGGCCGCGCTGGGAAACTGGTGCGGCACAATCGCGATGGCGTCCCCGAGATACGTCGTGGGAATGGTCGACTTGCGCTTCCTGAGGTTCACCGCCGTGCCAACAGCGCATGGCTGGTCGCCCGTGCGGCCCAAGTGCTGGAAGAGCGCGCGCGCGACGAAGGCCGAGATGGCGGCGTTCGCAGTGACGGTGCGCCCGGAGGGGAGGTCGACCGAAGCGAGCGCGCGAATGCGTTCCACCGTGTCGGGGGAGAGCTCGATGTACGACGTGCCCAGCCAAGGCAGATTCCACACGATGCTCGCGACGAGCCCCAGTCCCTGCCACATGGAGATGCGGCGGAGAACGTTGCCCGGAGAGAGGGGAGTGAGCGGCGCCGCTTGGACGCCCGCGGTCACGACGGCGCGGTCGGTGCACACGTCGATGTTGGGCGGCGCAGTGTTGGCAAGCAGGGCGCGATGCACGGTCGCCCAGTGCTTCATGAACGTGAACGCGGTCTGCGCGTCCGCGATGAGATGGAGGAAGGTGACGGCAAGCGCGCAGCCCTTTCCGTCGGCGAACTGAATCAAGCGCACAGTCATCAGAGGACCCCCGTTTGGCGCCCCGAGGCGAGGCGCGAGCTTGACGGCGGCAGCGACGGATGCGTCGTCCGCGTGTTCGAACTTCACATACGGCACGTTCTGGACGACCTCAAAGGGGACGCCCGTGTTGCACAGGCGCACGGCAAGGTGCGACTTGGACGCTTTGATGAGACGCCCGGCGTACATTGGGACGCGCGCGAGCCACACTGCGAGCGAGCGGCGAAGGGATTCCGCGTCCATGTTCTCGCAGCATTCGAAGAACCAAATCCCCGGTACATCTCCAAAGTGCTCCGCGTTCGTCTCGAAGGGGTTGAGGGTGAGCGTCGCAGGAGTTCCGGACGGCGCCTCGAGCGCAGCGCGCACAAGCGTCGAAGACATGGCGGTGGTCGTAGATATTTATGTGACAATGGGGTTTGTGTTTCCCTTTTTCTTCTGTTTCAAATTTCCCTTCGCCTCGTCGACTGAAAGGAGAAGATTCGCAGTGACCAAGTCCTTCGCGCAAGCTCACGCTTGCACGCATGCACACGACACACACACACACACACACACACACACACACACACACACACACACACACACACACACACACACACACACACACACACACACACACACACACACACACACACACACACACACACA
>CALSCQ010002078.1:7500-24551 GCA_943704525.1 Pigoraptor vietnamica | reverse complement strand
GGGGGGGCAAAAGCACCGTACAATGACACGGCCACCAACGTGGACAGCCAGAGCTAACTTGGTTAACAGTGCAAAGAGGGATTGTCAGGCATGGCCATTCACTCGTCAACGACCCAGGACGCTCGCGGTGATAGGCTCAAAGAAACAAACGCAACGCAGCGGGCGCAGCGACACGCAAGCACAGCGATATGCGGGAGCAGTTCGTCATTCCGGTCAGCTCAGACCTCGTAGAGGGGCCGGTTGCTGTAGCTCTTGTTGGACCGGAGAGCGTCGTTGTGCACCTGGTAGTTCAGCGTCACGACGACGTTCGCAGAGAGCGCCTCCTTGAATCGCCTCCTACGAACGCGCGACGTTGAGAATTGAGATACACTCGGTCAAGACGACGAAAGGGGCATTCTGCCCTGATATTGTGTGTGCATGCGAGCGCGTGTTTGTGAGTGTGTGAGGGTTTGTGCGTGTGTCGGAGAATGTGCATCGTATGTGGAATGTGTGTGTGTGTGTGTGCGAGTAAGAGAGTGAGTGACGTGTGTCGCGTGGTGCGCTTCTTTACGAATGTGCTCGCAAGAATGACGAACGCACCCAATGCCCTCCGCAATCCCCTGGTTGTCCGATGTCCGCGTCCACACGGCAAGGCGGCTCTGGGGCTTGCGAATTGACACGACTGCGCCGCACACTTCGTTGCCCGTCTCGTCCATCGTCTCTCCCACCACGGCGAGCATCTGCACATGCAGCGCGGAAGGTTAAAACACGAGGGTAGAGCACACGAGCGGGAAAAGGTAGCACGAAAAGAAACAAGTTACGACCGCAATGGACCAAGGAGTGAGAGGCTGGATTGCGGCGCAGTGCCAAGGGACACGCTAAGAGAAGACGGCGACATAGTCCATCGACCACACGATGTGGAAGGAAATAACCGCACAGCAGACTATATGTCTGAGGGCTGTCTACATGGGCCGAGGATATATGCACACGGGCTACGCAGGGTAACACAACAGCACGACACACCGTACAACGAAAATTTGTGCGGGAGAAAAAAAAATTGTTTCAACACGAAGTCGAAATTGTGGGAAAAATCACAACAAAAACACGCCAGCTGGCTCGCATTTCAACGGGACACCAACGACAACGACAGGCAACACACGCGCGCCCACCGTGTACAGCCAGTACTCGTCGATCTTCTCCTTCTTGGTGACCTTGGGAATTTGCCACACCCACTTGCCACCATACTTGTTCTGCGAGTCCTCCCACTTGGGCTGGATGCCATCGCGGAAGAGGTGGTAGTTGCTGCCGGCCGAGAGACGGCTCGCGGGCACAATGTTGTTGTAGACGCTGTGAAAGCGACCGCATTTTCCCAAGGTGTGAGTTACACATACAAAAAGTTTCGAGTTACACAGGCAGCGCGCATGAATCAGGAGTAACGTCAAAAGTACGCCCTCGTTTTCTCTCCAAAAGAACGTACAAACAGCAAACGTCACGAAAAAGGACAGTGAAACGTTTGCGCAAAAATGGCGTTGTAACAAAAAGACCACAAACACTAAATCGTGGCTGTGCGACATGTCGCGCTACATAGTCAGAAGACACGCTCCCACACGGCCAATAAGCGCGCACCAAGTCCACGCTAGCCAAAACACACGCAATTGTAACACGCACTCGCAAGCCACTGCGCGCATAAAGATATCACGCAGTCGGCCTCCGTCAAACACAGGGGGCCGCCCATACACCGCAACAGCGCAAAAAAAAAAAAAAAAAAAAAATTACCCACGCCCAGATGTCCACGCTCAAACACAGACAACTATCTCCCACACGGCCACCGAACACAATTACTCACAATGTACGCTGCCAAACACAGGCGACCATAAAGCACACTCTCGCACACGGACACACAAAGCAACAGCTAAGATACAAGTCAACGCTCAACTGTCTCACACACAGACGCGCACAGCAAGCACACTCCACACACTCCCACACAGCAACAGCAAAAATACCCACGCCCAGAAGTCCTCGACCGTGTCAAAGTCGATTATCCTCCGGAGCGACAGCTCCCACGAGGCCTGGTCCACTTTCTTCCCTGGGTTGTCGTACCACAGCACCCACTTGTGCTGAAGAGGGTGCTTGATTGTGAAGTTGTGGGGATCCTGCAGCGCCGTCACAATTTTCTTCTCCGACGCCTCAACTTCCGCAGCGGCGGCGTCGCCGTCGACGTGGTCCTCGGACATCTTTGCCGTTTCGATTTCAAACTCGCACAGCCGATGTAACAAAGGAAATGGCGCAAAGTACGAGCGAATACAGTGGACTATAACAACTGGGCAATAATACCCTTGGGAAGAGCGCACGAAGGGGCTGCATGGCACTCTGCGTTTCAAGGTGTCGCTGCACGGCCCATGTGCGCCCCGACTCTCGAGTGCGAGGTGGGTCATCCCGTGCAAATTAATGTGAAAAGCGGCAAATTTCTTGGAAAAATGGAGACGTTTCCAATTGAAGGCAGCCAAAAAGTGAACAGCTGACTGTGGATTCACTTTTGATGAATTAGGTAACATCCGGGGTATTGCTTCAGTACATATTCATAATCAGGGAACTCGCTTGATCTAAATCCGGGGTAGGGTACCAATAGCTCGCCATACTAAAATAACATCTATAAGCATCCGGGGTGCAAATCAGTACATTTTCATGATCTTCTATGGGTGTACATCCGGGGTATCGCTCCAATACATTTTCATAGTCAATCCCACACATGCCAATGCCAGTCTGATTGCCTAGCAACTGAACACAGCAACCAACTCAACACCCCGTATGTAATAATTCCGTTCAATTTTGGGCATAGCTGCTATTCAGTGGGCCAGTCCACTGTGTGTGCGCGTGTGTGTGTGCGACGATTGCACTCTCCCCCCCCTCTCTCTCTTGCGTCCGTCTGTCTGCGTGGACTCCTTGCCCTGTCTTCTTCTTAAGAGCACGGACGACAAGTGTTGTTATTGGACGTGCGTGCAGTGGGGTGCATGCCATTGGCCGCATCTACGTCAGCCGTTTACGACGTGTAGAATTGGGGACTGGCACCTCTTGCGCCAAACTGCCTCACTCGTTTCGTCGATAATTACCTCTTTATATCATATCTCTATCTGTCGTCTCTCCTTACGGCTGTCGAGGACGCTTTGATCGTCGCGTCGGTGTCCGCGCCCGTTTTCGTGTGTCGTCCGCGAATTCCGGGCATACCACGCGCGCTTTGCGTGTCCGCCCTCTTCGATCGCCCCGCTTTTGTTGCTCTCGACAAGCGCCATAACCGCAAATTTCGGCGCTGTTTACGGCGTAAGAGGGGGTGGGCCCAGTTGCGTGTGTGCGTGACGTTGGCAAGGACGCCCATCTCAGCGGTTCATATTGGAAAATCTTCCTTCGCTTTGCGCCGCCCTTCGCTGCGCGTCGCTTCGTGTACGTCTCCTTCTCCCAACGGCGATGACGCGGTTTCGTTGTTAGAGCGTGCGCGGTGAACGAGAGAGATCGCGACACGGCTGTCGTGAGCCCGCGCGGCCAACTTCGCGTGCTGGGCTGTGTGGCGCCCAGTCCGTTTTGACGCGCGTCGCGCGATCCCCCGATCGAGCGGGGCGTTGAAGCGGTCGCTCGCTTCCTGTTAATTTCTGCCTCGTCTCTCTGGCCATAGAAGAGGATGAGTGGCCAACCGAGCCAGTCGTTTGGCTATGGGTGGGTGCTTCTCTTGGGGTTTGCTCTTTAGGCGTTGTTAGCTTGGTGTTTCCTGATATTTCTGGAGTGAGGTGTATGTGTGCGGGGCGTGGTGGTGGTGTGTGGGTGTGTGTGTGCAGGTGTGTGTGTGTGTGTGTGCATGCGTATATATGCATCTTTGTGTGTGTGTGTGTGTGTGTGTGCATGCATATATATGCATCTTTGTGTGTGTGTGTGTGTGCATGCATATATATGCATCTTTGTGTGTGTGTGTGTGTGTGTGTGTGTGCATGCGTGAGTGGTTTTGGGACAAAGAGGGCGCTGCTGAGTACCTTGTGTGTTGTGCGCATGAATGTGTGCGTGCGTATTTGGAAATTATTGGCCACCGACTGACTGGCTGTTGTTTTCGCCCCACAGCGATGGCGCGCCCTCGAAGCCCGGCGCCCTTCCGCTCTTGAACCTCAGCAAGTACAAGCCGCAGCCGGTTGCCCCTCAACCAAAGTGGCCGACGGGCGGCATCGACCCCTTGCAGAGCGCGGGGATGGGCGGGTCGTCGCAAGCGGCGCCGCGTGTACAGAAGTATAGCACAACGACGAGTGGGACGGTGAACGGTGGCATGGCGTCGTTTCCGCCGCCCCCTCTTCCTGCGTTCTCGAAGCCGCTCGGGGAGCCCTTGTTTAAGGACGCCGATTACAAGGTGAGCGGTCTTTGCGAGTGTGCGGGGATGGGAACAATGTTTTGGGGTAGGGGGCAGGGGTATAAGCACCTCTGGTACGGGGGGACGTCGTCAGTGTTATTATAGGCCCATTGGACGTGAAGTGTGAATATGTAACTGGGCGCATGGTGCTGATCTTTTTTCCCTCTCCTGCAGACGACATCCGGGACAGTACAAAACGGCATGAAGGTGGAGCAGGGACGGCCGCCAAAGGCCAGCAAGCCCAAGGGCACAAGGTCAGACGACTCTGATCGCGAGCGATCCGATTCACCCGTACCGAACGACGACGTGCCCTCTGCGCCGTCGCTTCCCCTCACGCCCGCGGCCGCGCTCAAGCTGTGGATGGCCTACATGAGCCAGTACGAGCACGGCGAGGTGCTCGACACGCCGCAGGTATACTTTGTGGGACCCAACGCCAAGAAGAAGATCCGAGGTGTCGCGGGCGCTGCGAACAACAACGGTGGGCAGCATGTCTGTCTTTTATGTTGGCGCTGAATGCGAAAAACTGTGCGTATGTGCATGGGGCAAATAGGCTCAGGGTTTGGTATGAGCGCTCTGACGCCGTTTGGTGGAGATGCTGAGGACTGTGCTTGTTTGTACGCATCAAATATACTTTGTGTTTGAGTAGAAGCACGCTGACGCGGTGTTGTGTGCGTGTGCAGATGCTAAGAACTGTGCTTGTCAACATACTTTGTGTTTGAGTAGAAGCACGCTGACGTTGTTTTGTGTGCGTGTGCAGGGTACGACGACAGCCGGGGCGACTACCTTATTCAGCTCAACGACCATCTCGCGTATCGGTACGAGGTGCTCGAGGTGCTCGGCAAGGGGTCGTTTGGGCAGGTCGTCAAGTGCATCGACCACAAGACGGACCAGCAGGTGGCGGTGAAGATCATCCGCAACAAAAAGCGCTTCCACCACCAGGCCCTCATCGAAGTCAAGATTCTCGACTTTCTCAAGAAGCACGTGAGTGTCGGTGCTGCGCGGGTGTTGCCAGTGGCAGTGGTGCGCACCTGTGTTTCTGTGCATGTGCACGTGTGTGTGTGTGTGTGCATGTGCCTGTTGATGTCCGTAGTGTCTGTGTGTGTCTGTGTGCGACTATTTGTGAGGCGTTAGTGGTAGGGGGTGAGATGGAGAAGTGGCCGTTTGGCACGTTTTTCATACAATCTAGGCCTGCTATGCTGTGGGACCTCTCTTAACGCACTTGCGACGCGCGCTATCGCACGCAGGACCGCGACAACTCGCACAACATTATCCACATGACGGAGTACTTCTACTTCCGCAACCACCTCTGTATCTCGTTCGAGCTCATGTCGCTCAACCTCTACGAGTTCATCAAGAACAACAATTTCCAAGGGTTCTCGCTCTCGCTCATCCGGCGGTTCGCCGTGCAAATACTGCAGTGCCTCAAGCTGCTCAAGGACCAGAACATTATCCACTGCGACCTCAAGCCGGAGAACGTCCTCTTGAAACACGCGACGAAGAGCGCCATCAAGGTCATCGACTTTGGGTCGAGCTGCTTTGAGAACGAGCGAGGTGCGTTGCGCGTCCGTGGCATGGAACCCCTTACTTGTTTGCGCCCTCGATTAAGAAGGGCATTCTCCATGTGTAGCCTCTCACGTTGTGCTCTTTCGCCGTCTCTCGTCTCTCCCGGTCGACGACTCACTCACTCTTTTCTCTCTCGACAGTGTACACTTACATCCAGAGCCGCTTCTACCGCTCGCCCGAGGTCATCCTCGGCCAGCCGTACGGCACCCCCATCGACATGTGGAGCTTTGGCTGCATCCTCGCGGAGCTGTACACGGGTTATCCCCTCTTCCCCGGCGAGAACGAGGTCGAGCAGCTCGCGTGCATCATGGAGATACTCGGTGTGCCGTCGCAGCGGATAATCGAGCGGTCGTCCAGGCGAAAGCTCTTTTTTGGTGCGTGTGACGAACGTCACTCGGCTCTCTGTGTTCTCATTCTTTCATTCTTTGTTTTTTGCCGCGTGCTTGTTGTTTCACGCGTTTGGTGTGTTCCCTTGTTCCCTTGTCAATATGCATGTGTCTCTTCACTCACGCGCTGTCTCGCTCATGTTTCTCCAGATTCGAACAATCTCCCGCGCATTGTCGCCAATTCGCGCGGGAAGAAGCGGCGGCCGGGCAGCAAGGACATGTACACGGCACTCCGCTGTACGGACCACGTGTTCATCAACTTCCTCGAGCGATGCCTCAAGTGGGATCCCGCCGAGCGCATGACCCCGGAGGAGGCCCTGCGGCACGAGTGGATCAACGAGGTGCGTCGCTTGCCGGCGCGTAGCGCGCTGTTCCCCTACGTCTTGTGCGCATTGCATCTGCGTTTATCTCGTGAGCGCATGCATGTGCCTCTACGTTGTGTGTGTGCATGTCCCTTTACGGGGCTCTCGCACGCCCTGCAAAGTGCACATGTGTTGGGCAGAGTCCCGTAGGCCGTCGGCTAACATTGGGTGTCTTTTGCTTCGCGCAGCCCCGCAGCAATGCCGCGTACGCGTCGTCGACGCAGCGACAGCAGCCGGAGAAGCGGAGGACAAGCACGCTGAAGCAGACGAGCTCGGTGGGCGACGGCCAGTCGGGTCCGAGCGGCGCCGTCGGCACCGTCGGCAAGCCCGCGGGCGCCTCGATACAGTCGCAGTTCCTTCCGCCGATTGCGAAGGATTCTGGAAAGGTGCTCTCGGACTCGTACGGCTCGAAAGACCAGTACTACTACGGCTGAGCGCTGCGTAGAGAATGGGCCGAGGCGCTTTTCTGCGTTCGCCGTCCGCGTGTCCGGACGCTCGCCGTTCGTTCTCGTGTCTCGCCGAACATCGTTTCCACTCGCAACTCTCGATGGTTGTATGTGGCGCTGCGAATAGGGTTACCCGCGTGCGCCTTGGTTTCCGTTTAGTCGTGTTGCGACTCTCCCGTCGACGGTCCCCGTGCACCGGTGATCGCTGCACGTGTGGATGAGTCCGGGGAGTTATAGCGGCTGCGTGCGTGTGCGTGTGCCTGCTTGCGTCACCGTTGGCGTGTTTATGCGTTGCTGCGTTTTGTATGTTTCTGTCCGTGCGCGTGTTTCTCTTCCCGCCTGGCTTGCGTGCGTGCTGCTTCTGCGTGGGCGCACGCAAGCGCGGTTGACGTATTTCTGCACTGTCCTTCTGTTTGGGCAAATGAAATTCACACCTATTTCACTACTCCTGTGAGTCGACAGGCTGTAACTATGAAAGGCGCAGCAGTGTTGCGCAGAGACGCGGCAGTTTTTTTGCCTTGGTTTGAGGTGAAAACGGACACCGCAAAGCCATAGGCGTGAAGTGCCGTCAGACTTGTGTAATGTCGAGAGTAACAACAGGAAAATGTATGGCGCCGATTCGGCACTCGACTCACTCTCAAGACTCAAACCTGCAGAGCCCCTCAGTGCAAAACACTCTCAAGACTCAAACCTGTAGAGCCCCTCAGTGCAAAACACTCTCAAGACTCAAACTTGTAGATCCCCTCAACTGCAAAACACTCCTAAGACTCAAACCTGTAGAGCCCCTCAGTGCAAAACACTCTCAAGACTCAAACCTGCAGAGCCCCTCAACTGCAAAACACTCTCAAGACTCAAACTTGTAGAGCCCCTCAGTGCAAACATCCGTTTGCTCAGTTGTTGAAAAGTGGGTTTCTCATCTATTTTTCGTCGCGAGGGCATTCCGCCGAGCGCAGGGGACAAAGAATGTCGGTCTCCATCGAGGAGTTTTACCTGAAACGCGCCAATTTGGAGTTGGAACTCGCCGCACTTGGCGAAGGCGGCGACAACGTCGAGCGCACCAAACTTGAACGTCAGGTACGCATATACAATGAGCTAATCGCCAGTCTAAAGGAGGAGCGGCGAGAGGCGCGAGAGGAGCGGCGGGAGATACGGCGGTACAAGAGACAGAGGATTGAGTTGAAGGGTGCCGTGTAGTGCGTTTGTTTTTATCTTTAATGTGCTCATGAAGAGTGCGAATTGCCCATTTTTTTTCGTTTTTCTTCTTTTTTTTCTTTCTTTTTTTGGTGCTTTATATTCCTCGAGTGCATTGCAAACGGGCGGCGCACGCTCGAGCACCTCGCTCTTTCGCTGCTGCACGTTCGAGGATCTCGCGCACGACTGCCTCGACATGGACCGTAAAATCGAGCGACATCCCCGCGTGCGCACTTGCGGAGGGGGTTGTGTCTGACATTCTCGCGCTCGTTTCGAATTCGGTACCGTTGTGGGCCAGATACGCGCCGGCCTGCTGCCGGTTGGGTACCGTTGTGGGCCAGATACGCGCCGGCCTGCTGCCGGTTGGGTACCGTTGTGGGCCAGATACGCGCCGGCCTGCTGCCGGTTGGGTACCGTTGTGGGCCAGATACTGATGTGCCGGCCTGCTGCCGGTTGAGAGGGTCAAGGCGGGTGACGTCTTGTGCTGCGACGAAGCGGCGCAACAACAAGGGGAAGTTAAGGGTGCGGACATGGCTGGTACGAGCGCTGAGACGCCCACGTCGAGCAGCAGAAGGATGTATCCCGCGCGGAATTGTGGGTGCAGGAGCTGTTTATGGCGATGGGTGCGCGCCTACCGAGCCGCCGAGGGCGTAGCTCCCACCACTTTCAACGCCGCGGCTAATGTGTGCGCAAAGTCTTGCGAAGTGCAAGACGTCCTGTACGAAGTGGTGGCGCGTGTGAGACCCCTGCGCCATCGCGCCGAGACGCGCAGCATTTGTCCGAAGTGCTCGAGGCAGCGACAAGGACGGCATCGCCTGCCGAGTCGAAGCGCTGTCAGTGATTTCGTCCCTCTTTCGCGCGGCTGCGATTGCTAAAGGTGAGGCGCTTGCGGCGCGCGTCGTGCGGCTGTGGCCGGTCCCCGTGGCGTCGGCTTGTGCCGCACGCGCATCTCGTGGAAATGACGAAGGCCGGCAGCCCAAGCGCACCAAGACCTTCGACCACGACTCATGGCACTGCTCAATTCGAAATGAAGTCGTCCGTTTTCAAATAGGCTCTGCGGTCATTATGAGCGAGCTGCAAATAACAGCACTCTAGTGAGTGACGGAACGCCTTTGATGTTCGACGACGTCCGGTGTTACAGTCTGTTACAGCCGGAGAACCATGTCGTAGTTTGTCTCTATATTCTAATGGATGCGGCAGTCGCCCTCGCGCGTGGTCAGCCTCACCCACAAACGCACCGAGACGACCGGCCAAAGCACGGTCGTTGCTGGCGGAGATCAGAACTGATCTGACGAAACACTGCGGTCCACGCGCGACCGCAGGCGCGCCGAGCTCCAGTTAGTTTCGGCCACATTGCCTGAACTCCAAACGGTCAGTCAGTGCTCTGTTACACGCACACACACACACAACGGGTACACGCGCACGTGACTTGAATTCGCGCACACAGTCTATCTGCCCTAACGGCGTTCACACTCGCGCGCTGACAGGTAAGAGGCAGACAGGCGACACAGGGGGACCAATCGGCTGCCATCGAACGCCAGAACGAGCCAATCAGACGCAGTAGGAAAGGTGGGAGTAACCAAATGCGGAATCACCCGTGACTCGCATGAATTGGACAGTGTCTCCCAATTTGGCACATTTTTTCCGGCTTCTCACATTGTGAGTTCGAGGGAGAGCACAGGGAGTCACGAGGCTACCCTGCACCGACCAATCAGAGTGAAGCAAAGTTTGACGCGCGATCGCCAGCCAATCAGATGCGTTGTCCAGCCTCAGTCAGACAACGCTAAAAATAGAATTACCCTGACGTCATGTACAGGGGGAATTCCCCATGTCACCTCTGGGGCCCTCGCCTTCACTATGGACTCACTATGGAACCTGTACTTTAGCCATAGAAAGGCAGTTTGTATGGGCTCACTATGGGCGGCGGAATAATTGTGTAATTGAGGGGAGGACGCTCCGCTTCGTTGGCACTCGAACACCGGGCGAAACCCCCACCCTCCCTCGCTGTTTGGGCCGCCCGCACTGCGCGCCATGTGCGAATTGCCTGTCCCCCGCTTCCCATTGGTCGCCGGTTGCATGGACGCGGAGGCGCAGTCACGAGGCGGCCCATCGCCAACACACCGGCCCGTATAAAAGGCAAGCGCAGCGCACATACACTACCACTCCAACTCCAAAGTTCTCTCAGCTCGCGATCGCAGCAGCAGCAGCAGCTTCTCCTTCAGCGAACCAACCTTGCAATACACCGGGTCGGTCTTCTACTGTCGCGTCGTCGTCGTTGTCGTCGTCGTCGTCGTCGTCGTACACAAGGAAACTACAACAGCAACACTCTACACACGACAAGCGCAGCGCTCGCAAGATGTATTGGTACTACTGAGCGCCCAAGACACCGCAACACAACCGTACGCAGCGCATATATCATGGCAATTGTGATCTCGAACGACAGGAACATTATCGGAAACAGCGAGCCCGAAAGCGCGCGCGTCGAAGCAGCCCCGCAACTACTCTCAACTATACCGTCGATACAAGGCTAGCCCTCGTCGACCGCCGCAGCGAACAGTCGAAAAGCAACACAAGCGAATTCGATCTCGCCGCGCGCTTCTACTACCCACCAACCACCCTTTCTCATCAAGGTCGTCTCTAGCCAACCACAACAGTGAAGATGACGCCCGCCCTCGTGCTCGACGGAGCCACGAGCGCCTACAACTTCCAGACGAGCTCTGCTATGGAGCAGTCGATGCCCCGCGGCCTCACGGCGACGTCCCTCGACGCGCCCAAGTCGCTCGGCCTCAGCGAGAAGCTCGCCCTCAACCCGAGCGACCCGATCGCCCTCGCCGCCCTCGCCGCCGCCCAGCGCCTCATCATGGGCTATGGCGGCGTCCCGCTCTTCAACGACGTGACGCCGTCGTCTGCGGACCTTTCCGAGTCGTCGAATGACGCCGATATTCTCGACACGTGGTTCCCCGACGACATGCTCGTCCCGGACCAGCTTGAGGACATGAAGCCCGTCATCCCCCAGCAGCAGCTGGGGTACGCCAGCGCGGCGACGGCGTCGGCGCGTGCCGGTGTTGCCGCCGCCCGCCGCGGTGGTCGTCATGCGCCCATCTACGAGGCCCTTCGCGAGAACGCCGCCGGTCCGATGGACCCGAAGCTCGCCAAGTACCTCGACCGCCGCAAGCGCAACAACGCCGCGGCGAAGAAGTGCCGCGACGCGAAGAAGGCGAAGGAGGACCAGATTGTGTCTGCGATGGAGCAGCTCCGCTCTGAGAACAACCGCCTCCGGGAGTCTGTGTCGCAGCTCGAGGCTGAGCTGAGGCGACTCCGCGACGTGGCCGACTCTGCGCCCAACAAGTGAAAAACGCCTTTGTTTGAGCGTTTTCTTTTATACAATGCGTGCAGTGCGTGCGTGAAAAAAATGCCTGCTGTGACGGGCGGAAGAAATGAAAAACTCACAAACAGAACATTTTGTGCCTTTTTTTCTTAACTGGCGAAAGAACGTGTGTGAACATAAGTGCTTCTGTGTGTGAAGGGATAATTGGAATTTGGAACTAGAGACAGAGGAAAACGCCGAACGTTCTTATTATTTGTATGTATTTTAGCAAAGATGGAGATGGCGGATCGGCCCATGTCATGGAAGCCGGCAGTGAATAGGACGCGTTCATTTGACTCGCGGTGAACGCTACATCTTTGTGAGTCTGTTGTATGGAAAGCTAGAAACGCCGCACGCAGCACGCCAACAGGAGAAAGACAGGCGCGCAATTTCAAAGCCGCAACCAGTCGCGACACAATAAGCGACACGCAGCGCACGCGCAGCCATGCAGACGCGCCCGACACCCATCCCTTCGTCGCTCACGCGCTTGCCTTCGGGAGGGACCGGGGCGCCGCACGCGAGAACACGCGATAATAGACCGTCTTTGACCTCATCATCGAATAGGCATTGTCAAACTTGAGAAGATACACGCCGCGCTTGTGCGACGTGTGGCTGCCGGAGATCACGCTCGAGTGCGACTCGACGCGGAGGCACGGCAGAATGGGCACAGAGAGCACGCGGCCCTGTGCGCCCTCCGTCACGCGCGCCTGCTCCGCCGCCTCTCCGAGAACAGCGCCCTCGGGACCCTCAAAGGTGACCCCAAACGCAATGTCGTAGTCGACCGTCGCAAACTCCCACGTGATCGTGCAGTCGTCGTAGGGCGTCGGCACGCGCACCGTCATCGTCTCGCCGCGCCCGATCGTAAGCACGCGCTCGGGATCCCCCTTGACAGTCTCAATGAAGCGCTCCACCGTCAGCACCGGGCGGCCGTCCGCCGTGCCGTTGGGCCCATGCGACGAACGCTCCGACAGCGCGGGCGACGCGGGCGCGGGCGTCCCCTGCTGTGCTGGCGTAGCATTCGACGGTGTCGGCACGGGGGTCGTCGGGCGCTGTCCGGGTGCATGGGGCTGCAGCTGCGCACTCTGCTGCTGCTTGAGCTGCTCTTGGCGTTGCCGCTCGGCCGCCTCTCGCTGTCGCCGCTCCTCTTCCTCTCTCCGGCGGCGCTCTTCCTCCGCCCGCCGCTCGCGCTCGATCCGTTCCTCCTCAGCGCGCTTAGCCCGCCGCTCTTCCTCCTCGCGCTGGCGCTGGGCCTCCTACACGAAACGCAAGGCAGTCAATAGAGTGAACTAGGAACGACGTACAGGCTCCGAGAGAGAGGTATTAGGCCCCGCACGCACCAGCTGTTGCTTGAGCCAGGGCGCGAATTCGGTCACGTGCCGCTCGAGAGAGTCGCAAAACTGGCGCTGCGCGTCCTCTGTGCTCATCGATCCGAGGTTCTGCCATGCTTGCCTGGCGAGTGGGACGCGCGCAGTAAGAAATAAAGCAGGGTGTTTGCACGTGTGTGGGGACGCACGCGAGATTAGCCGCTTTCGACAGCACTTGAATATCGAACACGGCATGAGAACAGACAGAAATTTCACCCCGCGCGTGAGTTTGCACATTCAGCCTCAGCGCCAGGCAACACAACCACGACACAATATCAATGAAAATGCCGGAGAGAGGAAACAGGCAAGCCACGAAATGGGCGGCGCACGCACTTTCGGTCCTTGCCAATAAAGTCGAAGAAGCCCAGCTCGGGCATCTTGTCCGCCGCGTAGGGTCCGCTGATGGCCTGCTTGCGAAACGCAAAGAGCTCCAGCTTGTCCTCGTAGTGGAGCACTTGGTCAATGTTGTCGTGTTCTGCGCAAGAGCCACTCGAGATGAGAGGGAGGTCCGCAAGAACCGCTTTCGCCAGCATGCATACAAGAGCCACGCGAATAAGAGGGTCCCAGAAAGAACGCTTGTGCCAGCGTGTATCCACCCTTCGTCCCACACGTCTCGGCTTCATGTCAACCGCACTCGCACAGCGAGGCACTTCAATCCAAATCAAACTCAAACCGCACATCACAATAACGCGGGCACACGGATTAAACCGATTTTTTCCCGCGCACACACCTTGCTTGTAGAAGCGCAGCGCATACTTGAACGCATCCCCCAGCGAAAGCCCCAGCGACGACCACGCGCTCGGCTGCGGCTTTGCGCCATCCGCGCCGGAGGGAGGCGCGGGGCTGGCGGACGGAGCCGTCGACTCCTCCGCCGCCATGGACACGAGGGTGCCGAAAGACACCAGGGCGGCGATTCGAGTGTGAGAGTCTAATAAAAGCGATGCGGCACACAGCCGCTGTCTCGAGAGAGAGAGAGAGCGCGCCCAGTCAAGTTTGACAGAGGGAGGAGTGGCAGTGGGTTATGAGTGAGAGCGGATCGGAAATGATGTGACGTGCGCACGTGCCACGTCTGCAAAAATCTCAAGAACAATCAAGTGCGTCAAAGCCGCAGGAGGATAATGCAGCTGCGTTTCAATATTGCGTCCGTGGTAAGTCTGCGCGAGTGGCATGAGTGGCAGTAGCGTGGAAGTGGAAAGGGGCGTGTTTGCGCACACACGAACGCGCACGCACACACACACGCACACTCGCACACACTCGCACACATGGACGTGCGACACCGGGTACTTAAACTAAAGATCTGTGGTTTTCTTGAATAATTTTGAGGTTCGTTTCAAATTAATAGTGCTCAGCTGTGCAAATAAGAGGATTTTGAAAATCTACTTTTGATTCGAATTCGCGGGTCAGTTCGCACTCGGTTACTGGAGTGCATGCGCCACGAGAAAGTTTAAGCAAACACGGCGGTCTTTGAGTGCCACTACAACATTCTCCTTCATTCGACGCAGTCGCAGCACGCACGATACAGCAGCTGCACGCACGCACGCACGCACATACGCCACAAGCAGACTTTGATCTCGGCCACTGCAAGTCATCGGCTGCGCAGCCCATACAGCAGAGAATTCACAAGCATGACACCGATAATAAACGACAGCCAGTACTGCTCCGACGTCCGCCCAACAACGCGCTGCTGTAGTCGCCTGTTCTCCGCCTTGAGTTTCTCGATCTCAACGCGTGCCATCACGAGATCATCCTCGATTTGGTGCGCCTGTCGCCCGCGCGCAATGTCGGCCTCCACGGTTTGCCGACACAAGGCAATAAGGGCCTCGTCGTTCGCCGTGATCGCAACACCCCCGTCGAACGAGCCCAACTCTAATGGCTCGCCGCGGAGCGCCGCAGTGACTTCGCGCGAAGTCGACGAGTTGCGGAGGAACGGCTCAAACGCGGGGTCCGTGCACGCTGACGACGCATCGTCGCTCTGCCGGTCAATATCGGTGTCGGGCAGGTCCTCCTCGTTTCCGGCGCTCGGCAACGCCGTGTAGACGCCGTCATGTGCCTTGCGTCCGCCGTAATAGTGGCTGGGGTTGTATGGCACGCTGGGGCTGCTCGCCGTCCGCCCGCGCGCCGGCACGTGCATGCCGGGGTGCGCGAGGTCCGCGAGAGAAGGGTGGTGTGTGTGTCCGCCGTGAGGGTGCGAAACGGCGAAGGGGTCGTCGGCAGATGACGATGCCGCGCGCTCGTTGGCGACTGTGAGCTTGTCCGGCACGACCATCTGTCGCCGAGGGTCGACGCGTGGTGCGCCTTCCATGCCCGCACGCAAGGGGTCGGCGAACACGAGAGGACTTGCGCGCGGAGAGAGGACGCGCTCGATGGATTGCGCCTCGAGCCCCAATAGAGAGCTCGTGCCGATTGGGTTCGACATGGCACCTCCGCGCTGCTGCACGCGAGGGGGCGGGCGAATGGGCGAAATCGGGGGCGCACGACGGTAGTCTGAGGAAGAAAGAACGGGCTGGAAGGCACCGTCGGAGCCCACGCGGGGAATAGACGGGCGCGAAGAAGAGCCCGAGCCACTTTGCGACGAGGTCGGTCTGAGGATTGGAGCAAACGAAGTGTCCTTCCGTGAGGAGGGACGCTCCGTTTCCATACTACGCGGGCAGGGAGGGTGTGCGAAGCGCCCGTGTGTTCGGTTGGAGTGTTCGTCACGCGGCGTGATGGGTGACGGTCGATGTGTGCGGGTGGTTGCGAAGGCTGGTGACGTGCCGATTGGGAATGACGAAAGCGCACTCCCAAGTGACGTGTGCTCCCAAGGCGCGTTGTCACGGAGGAGACACAACAGTGGCAAATAGATGCAGTGAGAAGAAGGGCGCAAGGAAGCTACTCGCAAGTACACGGACGCACAGAGGGAGTTATGTGGGATATAAGAAGGAGTGGGCGCTAATCTCGACGAGAAAAAGATCGCATTAGCCTCGCAGAGTTAGACAATTACGGTGAATGAATTTTACGACAATTGAAACGGCGTACGATCGTAAACAGTCTACGATTCTATGAATAGTAGCGAACATGCTCCCGGGAGCAATACACGAAAACACGGCACTCACCGACCGCGCGTTTTTTCAGTTTCACTCTTACTTTTTCCCTCCACGCGCTTATAACTTAACTATACTGAACGTCGCTGTGCACGCGGCGAGTGTGCGCACGCGCGGTCGCACACCATGGCCGACGTTCACGCCGACGCGCGCCACGACGGACACAGGCCGACAGAGGGCGAGGGAGACGCAAAGCACCAACCGCACCCAAAGCCGCCCGTGCCCGTGCGAATCGGGCTGCTGGGGACCGGATGGGGCCTTCGTTCGCAGCTGCCCGCCTTCCGCGCCTCGGGATTCACCGTCGCCGCTCTGTGGGGACGCACGGCTGCGAAGGCGAACGCCATCGCCTCCGAGCAAGGCATCCCGCACTCGACAGCAGACCCGTACGAACTCTCGACGCACAAGGACGTGGATTTTGTGGTGGTGACGACGCCGCCGCATCTTCATGCGGAAGTGTCCGTGCGCGCTTTGCACAACGGCAAGCACGTGTTGTGCGACAAGCCGACGGCGCTTGACCAGACGGAGGCGGCGCGAATGGTGCTGGCGGCGCGCGCGAACCCGCGACAACTGGCGGTGCTCGACCACGAGCTGCGCTTTCTTCCCGCGTTCAGAAAGATGCGCGAGCTGATACGGTCCGGCTATGTCGGTGACGTCATGGTGATTGACGCGCGGCTGGCGATGGGCCCCCTTATACGCGGCGACTACTCGTGGATGTGCGACACGGATATGGGCGGGGGTGCGCTGGGGGCGCTTGGGACACACATCTTTGACGTTCTCTCCTTTGTGACGGGACTGCGGGCGATGTCGGTGCACGGCGTGCTCGGGACGTACGTGCGGCACACGGACCACATACGCGGGTACCGTCACATTACGAGCGACGACTACTGTTCGGTGCAGCTCAAGTGGGTTTGGCGCTGGCGAGAGTCCTT
>CALSCQ010002078.1:0-2500 GCA_943704525.1 Pigoraptor vietnamica | reverse complement strand
GTCACGTGCGTGCAGTTTGACGACTCGAAAGTCGTGAGTGGATCGTACGACAAGACAGTCAAGCTGTACGACTTCTCAGCCTGCTAAAAATTGCCAAATAACAAGGGCATTTTACGTTACGATCGTAATTTATCTACGAATCGAGATGGTTGCCTAGCAGTGGAACAGACGTCAGAGGGGCACGTGTGAAGAGTGGGAGTTTCAGTGGAAGCGGTGGTTGGGGTTACCGATGTGGGTCGTTGCCATCACGCAAGGGGTGGGTGTTACACCGCAGCGTCCGTCGAATTTTAGCAAAGGGTGGATGTTACGAATTGTCACATCGACTGGCTCTCGGTACGCCATAGGTGGGAGTTACCGACGGCCGAGAGGGCGTTGCAGGGTAATTCCCGACTCGACGCACACAAACACACGCGCACACAATCGCGCACACATTTCTCTCTATTATATCGGCGAACGACGCTCTTGGACCCGCACTTCTTGAGAGGGAGGCCTCTGTGGGCGTGCGTTGTGTCTCGGCAGTTTTCTATCGATGCGAGGCCGCTCCCACCCACCTCTCCGTTATTATTATTCTTTACGTCGCCCCCGTGCCTCAGTGCCAAGGACGCACACACAAAATGTGTAGAACGAGGCGTTGCTCTGTTTGAAGAAATGGGTGGGCCGGAAGGCGGGCACTGCTTGCGGCGACGGTGGTTGCTGCGGGCGCTAATTGCCGCCGTTGTGTGTGTGCTCGCCGTCCCCCGCGAAACGGCGGCTGTGACTGCGAACAACGACACGGTTCTGCTCAAAATCGGCTGCATATACCCACTCACGGGCCCAAATGGTGCGTGAGGAAGGCGGGGTGGTGTGAATGGGCGCCTGTGTGGAGGTGGTACATTCTTTTGAGATGTTTCTGCGATTGTTTCAGTCTGACGATAGTTTGTTCGGGTTGTGCGTCCGTATGTGAGTGTGCGTGCCAGTGAGTATGTGTGTGTGTGTGTGTGTGTGCTATCAGTGCAAGCAAGTGTACTGCAGTGTGCGTGTGCGTGCACACTTATGCCAATTTTTTGTGTTTTCGTGAGCGCGCGCCCGTGCGTGTGTGACACTAGATACTGAGCATCGAACTGATTGCCTCGCCCTCTATGTCGCAGAATACTTGGCCGGTCAACCCTGTAAGTGCAATGTGTTCACCCTCTCACGAACTCAACACGCGCGCACACACTCTCGCTTTCCTTCCCACGTCTCGCTCTTCCTGCTCCGCTGTGGCAAAATCGCTTACGCCGTCTCCCCTCAGCACGCGCGGGGTTTGTCTCGGCCCTCTTTCGCCTCGCATCATCCATTCCCGGCGTTACTCTCGACACCCGAGGGCTGTACGACGAGGACGACGACGGCTTCGACGGCGATGACGACGACGCGCTCGTAATGGACGACAGTTCGCAGCCGATCAATGGCCTGTTTGCCGCGCTTGAACTCGTGCAGAAAAAGGACGTCGTGGGGATTATCGGCGCGTGGAACAGTGCCGTCTCCATTCAGGTGGGCTTTCGAAGTGAACACATGCGTTGCGCCCGACTTGGTCCACTCGCGACACACACACACACACACACATACACACACACACACACACATACACACACACACACACGAATATAAGTACATTATATACACAAACTCACACACGAACATACGTACATTATACACACATAAGCACGTGCTCTCTCTCTCTCTCTCTCTCTCTCTCTCTCTCTCTCTCTCTCTCTCTCTCTCACACACACACACACACACACTCTCTCTCTCTCTCTCGCTCCTCTCCCTCTCTCTCTCTCTACCACGTGTACACGATCAAGCTGATCCGATACCGACATCACCGACTCTCTCTCCAGGTGAATTCGGTGACGACGCGGCTGGGTCTCGCGCAGCTCTCGACGGGCAGTTCGAGCCCGTTGCTGACGGAAAAGGCAAACTATCCGACGTTCACCCGCGTAATTCCCTCTGACGAGGCGCAGTTTCGGCTGTTGGCGGGACTCATCAGTCGCATGGGGTGGCGGAAGGTCGGTGCTGCGCAGGCCGCTGCGGTTGAAGAGTGCGCGCTTGACTGTATTGTGCGTGTATCTGGAATGTGTGTTGTGTGTGTGTGTGTGTGTGTGTGTGTGTGTGTGTGTGCGTGCGTGTGCGTGTTCGTGTATGTGTGCGCGTGCGTGCGTGAGCCCGTGTGTGTCCATGGCGTGTGATGTCGTGTTTGTGCGTCCTATCTCACACCGGCACACAACGTCGTGATTTTCACAGGTGGGCATTCTCTTCACGAACGATGCGTACGGCGAGGGCGGCGCTTATGCCTTTCGCGACATTGCCCCAAAGTACAACATTGAGGTCGCTTCGTTTGTGTCCATGCTCGCCAACTCGCGTGGAAGCAACAAGACGGCCGTGGTGCCGGTGGGTGTCACGTGCGTTCGGGCTTGCCTTCGTAATCTTTGTCATGTGGCACGTGCACTATTCTCCCGTCTCTTACCCATCTTCCCCCCCCCCC
>CALSCQ010002077.1:0-16533 GCA_943704525.1 Pigoraptor vietnamica | reverse complement strand
ACACACACACACACACACACACACACACACACACACACACACACACACACACACACACACACACACACACACACACACACACACACACACACACACACACACACACACACATTGCGGCTCAATGGCAAACGCACCTCCCGGAGAAATGCGTCGTCGGTCGGGTACATTGCGCAGGCGAACATGAACTCCTGCCACACCATGAGGCCGTTGACATCGCAAAACTCGTAAAATTCGTCCGGTTGGTAGATGCCGCCACCCCACACGCGAATCCTGCGACATAGAGGCTGTGATGACACGTCTGTGCACACACGTGCGCTACGCGCACGCACGCACACACACACGCTCATACAGACACAGACACACAGACACAGACACAGACACACACACACTGATACAAACACACTCACATGTTCATGTTGGCATCGAGGGCGCTCTGCAGAAGCGAGGCGATGCGGTCTCTGTCGGCGCGCGTGTGGAAGACATCGGCGGGAATCCAATTCGCGCCCTTGGCCCACACGGGAACGCCGTTGATTCTGAAAGAGAGCGTAGTGAGTTATCTGAAAATTCAAATCATTTGACACTGTTCTCGTCTTTTCAGAACTCCCTCGTCAAATGGAAGGACGCACATGCTCACATGCACATGCGTACACACACACACACGCACGCACACACACGCATCCATGTCACGACGCACCTGAAGTAGAACATGGTCCCGCCCGCGCCCGCCGGCGCCGCCTCCTCCGCGAGTTCCACCTTCCGGAGGCCCACGTGACGAGTGACGGTCGACGTCTCTCCGTTGCAGTACGCAGACGCAGACACCGCGTACATGTTCGGAAGACCGTACCCGACGGGCCACCAATACCGCGGCACAGCGACCACAAACGGCGGCAGCGTCACTGCGAACGCGCCCGCAGACGACGACACGAACGACGTCGTCCCCACGCTCTCTCCGTCGAGGTCGAGCGAGACCGTACCGGCCATTCCCTGCGCTGCTGCACGCACAAGGGCAGTTGCGTTCAGGGAGACGGTGCCGTCGGGGAGGTGCTCCTGGCGAACGATCAGCCGCTCGACCACGGCTCCGCTAAAGCCCACGAGAGAGACAGGCTTCCATATGCCGCACGGGATGAACGCAGGGCCCCAGTCCCATCCAAAGTCCGACTGCGCCTTGCGAATGAAGTTGCGGTGAGGCACGGACCCCACGTGCACGTCGAACGGAACGGCGTACGGGTACTCGTCGCTCTTGCCCGCCGCGTATACGGCCGCCGACGTGAGGGCGACCTGGAGCGTGTTGATGCCCTGCACAAGCATGCTCGTGACGTCGAATCTGTGCCGAAGGTGCATGTTAGACGCCGACCCGACGACGCGCCCGTTGAGGGAGACGGAAGCGATCGTGTCGATGCCGTCTAACACGACGTGAATCGTCTTCTCCTCAAGCAGCGCGTCCGGCGCGGCGAAGGACGACGTGTATGTCCAGTTGTCGAACGCAACCCAACGCTGAAGAAGCTCGTTGTCGTTCAAGTAAGGGTCGCCGATCACACCCGCGCGAAGGAGATCGAGGTGCACATAGCCAGGCACAGTGGCCTCTGCGCGGACGGAGCCGTTGGCGTTTGAGACACGCCACGATGACGAGCTTATGTCGAAGGTCATGAATCCATGTGCAGGGACCACGCACACGGCGAGAAGGAGGAGCACGACCGACATGGCGATAATCTAGTAGAAGAAAACGAGTGACGCCGTCCGTTGGCAAATTTGAAAATAAAGAGCGTCACCCCTCAGCTTCGAAGAAGAGACATCATCCACGCACGGCCGGATTTTGAGCATGCAAGCGCGCGCGAAGATAGAGAAAGAGAGGGGGAGAGAGAGCATAAAGTGCTGAAGGGCAGTGCAAACGATAATGTAAGCCCAGCAAGCCGTTGGGTCACGGGACATAATTCCAATTTCTATGGAGAATGTACTGACACAGCAGCCTTTGGGAGATGAGGTGGATGTTTCGCTCTAGTCAATGAAGGAATACATCCGGGACATAAGCCAACAAACTTGTGTTCTTTTTACTGCGTTTACGGCGCAATCCACTCGCGCTCGTCTTCCGAAGCCCCCTCGTCACGCCCAATAACAATTTCGACGGTCGTCGGCCGTGGGCTTTCGCGTCAGAGGTTGCGGCAGACGGCGGCGCAGTGGAGATCGAACTGTGCCTTGTAGTGGGAGATGATGCTCACCATGAGTTCCTGTCGTGAAAAATGAGAGCGAAGATGCGATTAGCAATTGTTTGCATTCGCGACACACGTGGGCGAAGATTCGCGCGCTTGTGTGTGTGCTCACCACGTCCGACTTGCGACCTCCCTCGAAGTTGACTTTTCGCCCGTGTCGCGCGCGAACGTTTTCCTTGATTTTGAATCCAAGCATACGATAGCTCACAAAGAAGCGGCTGACGACCCGAACCTCTGCGAACGGTGCCGCGTGAGTAATCCATGCGCAGTTGCTACTCTTCTTCATGTTCGCAAGTAAGTCTTGTGTGCGTAGTGTGTGTATGTGTGTATGTGTGTGTGCGTGTATATCGTCGTCGACTGTCGTGTGTGTGCGTACGTCATCTTCATGTTCTCAAATAAGTCTTGCGTGTGCGTAGTTGTGTATGTGCGTGCGTGTGTGCGTCGTGTATATCGTCGTCGACTGTGCGTACGTCACTGAAGTGTACTGCATTTTAATCAAGACGCGATTACGGTGCACACTTACCCTTAATGTCGTAAAATGGGATGATTCGGACGACCTGCGTGCTCGGTCGGCCAGGCTCTTGGTAGAACCACATTACTTCGCGCTCGGTGACGACGATCTTGCCGTAGCGAAGGCTCTCTGCAAGTGAGTGGGATGGAGTGCGTGAGTACCAGGTCTAAGAAACACTCGCACTGCATGTGCATCTGCGCTGCTAGTGCGCACGAGTGCATGCATATGCGCTGCTAGTGCGCTTATCCACGGGGGTGCCACTCACTTCTCCGCTTCGATGCCTTGAAGATCGAGTCGAATACGTAATGGAACATGGAAAAGGAGTGAAATCGCATGTTGGCGTTCTTCGAAAGCCCAAAGATGGCAACAATAGGCGCGGACACAAGCCGCTGAAAGTATGCAACTTCCTCTTTCGTGAGAATGTCGTACATCGCGGGCTCCGGCCGCTCCTTTTCGACGACTATTCTGGGCACACAATCTGGGACGGGCGCGCTTTGCACGAGCAGATTTTCGCTCGAAGTGCACTTATCCATGGCGCCTCCCCTGGGGAGCGCGCCGTAGGAGCACGTCGACAGCCCCGACTCACGCATGTTGGCACGATACATAAAGTACTTGTCCCGTAGCTATAAGATACCACTTAAAGGCATGTGAAAGAGAGATGGCCTCGGCGGCAGTCTGAGTTGATGTAAGCAGTGTCAACAGTCAGTAGCAATGAGTCCATATATAAGGGCCGGTTCACTTCACGTGAGGGCACGTGCAAACTCTCAACGGAGAGACAAAGTGCGCAGAATGGGTTGCTGTGTCACTGTGTATGTGTGTGTGTGTGTGTGTTGTGTGTGTGTGTGTGTGTGTGTGTGTGTGTGTGTGTGTGTGTGTGTGTGTGTGTGTGTGTGTGTGTGTGTTTGTGTCACTAAGTTTCAGCCACACGACTATTCTTGTTCCCGCACGCAGGTAACTATTAATAGATTTCATCCGCACATCACCATTTCCAGAATTTATTATTCCCTTTTTAGGAAATTATCTATTGAATAAATCTATTCTTAGTGAACGATGTTACCCGCATGTTACCGAGGGTAACGTCCACTTACGTGGGATCTTCCCCCCAATGCAGCCACTTTGGCGACGGCGGTGCGGCGCTTCCCGTTTCGTCGCGACAGTTCAAACTCACTCATTGTGCAACGCGAGAGCGAAATGTTCAAAGGCGCAGAGGGGCGCTCACTATAGTAGCCACGATTATCTCTGAGGAACCGACTTCAAAGCGTCGAGTCTGACGGAAAAGCTTATGAGAGACACCCACCGTCCCGCATACTCGGTAACGAGCGACAACACACATAGCCAATATTTGTTGGTACATCCTTCCGTCCCGTCCTTCAGCTGGTGTCCACGCAATTCATTCACGACACACCGCACTCTTTGTCGTGCAATACTTCCGCTGTCGCTTCTGCCTCACTCGTGGCTCACTTAAAATGACAGCACCGATTATGACGGCGCGCCGAAAGTCTTCGATCGTCCCCTCATCCAGTGAACAGAAGAGTGCGCCGCGACGCGTGTCCTTGCGCACTTGCATGACGCGAGCGCGCATGCCAGACTCTTTCAACACGGACGCGCTCGTGCTCTCGGACAGCGTGCGCGACATTTCAGCGGCGGAGATTGCCGAGATCCAGGAGCTCGCGACCGGCCGCATCTGCGCCATCTTCGGTCTGCACAACCACGAGGGCGATTGCGACGAAGATGTTGGGCTTCCAAAGCTCACGGTGTCCTTGGTGGCCGTCCTGCGGGGTTGCAAAGTTGGTGGGTGTCAACGTCAGTGAATGTTACATTCGACCACCCTGCGCACAATGGCTGAGCAATCACTCACAAGTTCTCTCCTTCACTCCCTTCTTCCCGCAGGCCGCGTAAGACACAGCCGCCTCATTGTAACTGAGAACGAAGTGCTGTGGTACTCGTGTAAGCCGGGGAAGCCGACCTCGCGACAGATCCACGCCATCCCGTTCGAGAGCCTGCAGTGTGAGCTGATCGGTTCCTGTACGTTACGTACGCACGCGTCACACACACACACACACACATACACACACACACACACACACACACACACACACCGATAAAGGTCCACTGACAGAGTCTCTATTGGTTTCCCCACCAGCTGTGCGAGCGCACGGGTACGGTCTTGGCGTGTGCGACACACTGCACGCGATTGGGTTCACGACAAAGCCGAGGGGAAAGGCGCACGCGCAGTGCGCAAAATTCGCGTGTTTTCTATCGAAGCAAGACGTCGACTTCATCGTCGAGAGCGTGATGTACCAGAAGGACATGTACGACGCGTGGGTCGAGGAAGTCTCATGAACAGGGCGAAAAAAAAGAAAAAAGAAAAAAAAGTAAAATGTAATATTGAAGGGAAAAAAAAAGATGTAGCATGAGAGACTACAAAAACGTATAGTCGGCAATTTCTAGCTATTGACAAATGGCATCGACAAAAACGAACCAAATGAATACACGGAAATGCCCACATATACCTAAAAAGCCACATCTCAAGCCACATGTCACAAACCGCCGCCACGCGGCTTTCAAGGCCGCGCTTCGTGGGGTATATTCAATTCCCACAGCACACACACGTTCAAAGGAAAAGTACACAGGGACGCACACACGCGCAGTTCAACGGCGCAAAGAGAGTCTCCTCTCAGTTCCACGACACGGCAAGTGCGGCCGACACGGGGAGGCCCAGCGACGAGAGGGTGAGGCTCTTCGACGCCGCGTCGTACTGAACGCTCGACGCAGGAAGCATCGCCTTGTTCACGGTGACGGTCGACGGCGCCGCCGCAACGCCAAAAACGACAATGCTGCCCAGCGAGAACGAGCTTGCGCCAGCGAAGTTGGCGTACGACACGACGCCCGTGAGCGTGCCCGTCGACCCCTTCACGGCCGCCGTGTAGTCCATGCGCACGTACTGCGACAGGTCAAGCGAGCTGCCGTCGTCGAGGTAGAGGAAGCCGGACGCAGCGCCGCTGGCGTCGGGTGCGACGGTGAGCAAGAACGGCGTCTTGCGCGCGTCACGTGTAGTGAGGGCGGCGCCCTGCATGGGGATGATCTTGCCTCCGCGCACGTGCAGGTTGATCTTCTCAAGCGGCGCGGCAAGCTGGAGGGTCGACCCCTGCGACGACGACACGGCGACGGCGTGCGTGTAGAAGTCGTACCAAACGCCCGCGGGGAAATACGCCGAGACGGTCGTCGCGCCCTGCGTGAGCACGGGGGACACGAGGACGGCGTCGCCAATCAGGAACTGGCGGTCGATGGCGAACGTGTTGGCGTCCGTGGGGAACTCGAAGAAGAGGGCGCGCATGACGGGGCTGCCGTCGGCATTTGCGAGGCGGAAGAGCGAGTAGTAGTACGGGAGGAGGCTGTAACGCGTGGCGAGCGCATTGCGGCTGATGGCGGCCACCGACGCCCAGACGTAAGGCTCCTGAGGGCGCTGTCCGCGGTTGTTGTGGTTGCGCGAGAAGGGGTAGAAGGCGCCGAGCTGCATCCAGCGACCGCAGAGCTCCTCCGTCGTGTCGTCGAGGAAGCCGCAGATGTCAGAGCCGACGAGGGGAACGCCGTACATCTGGAAAGCGAGCATGCCGGGGATCGAGTAGTAGAGATCATCCCACGACGCGTGGTTGTCGCCCGTCCAGTGACCCGTGTGGGCGCCGCTGCCGGGGAACGTCGAGCTGCGAGGAAACCAGCGCATGCCGAGTGAGAACACTGTGGCAATGAGCAAACATATGGAAACATGAAAAGCGCGGGCTCTGTGCGTGATTCAGCACACGGCACAGCGACGCACCGGCTGATGACAAAGGCGCGGGACGACCGGATCTTCTCGAGGGCGGCGCGCGTGGCGATGGCCTCCGTCAGCCCAAAGAGGTTGTGGACGTCGTACTCGAGGAGCCCGCTGTGGTGCACCGAGTCCATGCTGAGCGTCTTGCTGCTGAGGGGCGCGTGGCTGTTCTGGTTGTTGATCTTGTACGGCGGGTTGTTCGGGTCAAAGGCCGTCGCGTAATAAGAGACGTTCGCGAGGACGCGCTCGACGTGAGGGCGGGAGACCGAGTGCACGAGGGACTTGCCGTTGGGCGCGAGGTCCTTGGTGGAGCACTCGCCGTCGCAAAAGTTGCTGATCTCGTTCATGTCAATCCTGCGACGAGGGCAACAAAAGCAAGCGTAAGAAAACGCCGGAGTGTGTGGAATACGACTGGCACTTCACGGACGACCACACAGTTGCGCTAAGGGTTCCTCCCACTCTTACGACAAAGCCATGCGACGAGCACGAGTGTGGCGCACGGGCAGTAGAGCACGCACCATAGGCCGTCGACAGGGACCATGTTGAGGAACGACTGCACCTGGTCCGCCCACCACCCGTTCGCATTTGGCGCAAAAAAGTCCGGGAACACCGTCAGCCCCGGCCACACCTTGCCCACAAACGGATTCCCCGCCTTGTCGCGGATAAAGACGTCCTGCTTGAGTCCGTCGTCGTACGCAGGGTACCCCGCCTCGTTCTTAATGCCCGGATCGACAATCACGACGTACTGCTGGCCGTTCGAGTGGAGCTGCTGCACGAACGGGCTCATCCTGCTCACGGGGAAGTTGGTGGGATCGAAGGTGAAGTCCTTGTATGCGTCCATGTAGTCAATGTCCGTCCACATCGTGTCGAGGGGGATCTTGTTGGCGCTGTAGTTCGCGACGACCTGCGCGAATGAAATGACAGTGTGAGCGCGTGCGCGTGTACCTGCTAGACAGGCACAGAGTGCGCAGAGTGCCGGACGACCAAAACATCTCCCTACTGCACATGCGCACACAAACATGCGCGCGCACACACGCAACACACCTGGATGAGCGTGTCGACGTTCGGGTATCCGTAGCGGCACTGGTGGAAGCCGAGACCCCAGTACGGCGGGACGTGCGGGCGCCCAATGACGTCAGAGTACTGCCTGATGACGTCGGTCGGCGTCGGCCCGAGCATAAAGTAGAAGTCGAGGATACCGCCAATGACGCGGTACGTGAGGGCACCCGGACGCACCGAAATGTCCATTCCATTGCTGTTCCGCAGAAACACGCCGTGCGACTGTCCGCTCGTGCTGTGCTGCATGTAGAACGGGTGCGCGCCGTACAGGTTGTCGTTCGGCGGCGTCGGCGTGTCGTACGTCCACAACGTGTACGTGAGGGCGTCGTCCAGACGGAGCGAACGCACGCGCTCGCCGAGTCCGTACAGGTTCGCATTGTCCGGCATCGACGTCGACAGCTCGAGGTACTGGTCCTCAAACACGAGGCCACCGAAGGCGCCAGTAGCCGACGACGTGTTGAAGAGCGTCTCCCCATTGCTGCGCCGCACAACCGCAAACCAAAACACCTCGCCCTCCGCCGCGGACGAAAATGCATAGTCCGTCGACGCCGGCTTCGACGTGGGAAGCGGCGGTCGGGGAGAGAAGGCGTCGGGCACTTCGAACCGCTGCATGGCGGGGTCGTAGATGCGGACGTGGAGGCGCGACTGCGTCTCAAAGTAAACGTCGACGGCCACCGGCGAAATGTCGGCGCTGTAATACGCCGGAGATGCGCCGTTGAGGGTCAGCGTCATGGAGAGACCGGTGTTGGTTGTCTGCGACTTTGAGACGACGTACGACGCCCGCGGGCCATTCTGCGTGCGATCAGGGTGATGTACTCGTTAGATAAACGTGGTCGTGTGAGGATTGTGGAGAGTGAGTGGACGAGCACGTGTGTGTGTGTCTGCTACTGGCGGTCACGTGCCTGGTTGAAGCACCACGGGGAGCCGTCCTGCGTCGGGGACCAGCAGCAGCCCTTGCCCTCGCACTCGGCCTGCTGAATGCCGACATAGCCTATTCGGAGTAGAAGACAAGGCGAATCAGAAAACATGATTAACGGCTGTCCGCAAAAGAGAGCGAGAGAATTGGCACAAGAAAAAGAAAACAACACTCTTATTTCCCTATGCGCAACGAATGCCAAACCGACGCACACTGCGCAAACACAATAGCGCACAACGACAAACGCAGCGCAGCAACAGTGATCGTGCGTGCACACAAACGCATTTTCAAACGCGCAAAACACACCGCAGTCGACGCGGATCCCCGTCGTGATGCAGGTCGTCGCAGGACGCGCCGCCGCACACGCGACGAGGCACGCAATCGCGACCGCAAGAAGCACGCGCCGCGCCATTCTCTACCAAGACACGCAAATACGATGCACTCAGACGATGACTTAGTACGGGCACAATTTCACCGAAAGTGCGTAAGCCATGCGGGGGAGGATGTGTGCGCGTATGCGTGTGTGTGGGTGCGGCGTGTGCGTGCTAGACAGCGTGAGTTTGGTGTCTGTGTGTGTGTGTGTGTGTGTGTGTGCCTGTATGCTAGGGGTGACATGGGAAAGTGATGATGCAGAAGTTCGCAGGCAATTAGCACAAATTAACTATGGAGATTACAATACGCGCCAAGCGCCGGATTCCGATACTGTGGGTTCAAAAAAGCTACTTACGAAATGCTGCAAAATGGAGATTCAATCCGGAATTTTCACAAATTCAGTATCAACAACCTCATACTAATAATATAAGTAAACCGATACAATTTCCACCGATTTCTAATAAGAGCAAATTGTGTATGGGGTCACGAGTGTGAGTGACTGTCGGCCTCTGATTGGCTCCGATCGAGTGATAGGTCCGCTTGCTTACTCACGCCACGCACGCACGCACGTTGGAGCACCCAACACCCCACCGGCACGCCTGCGCAGCGAACGGAAGAACAACGGCACAGAACACAGGCCGTCGCCATGGCAGACGCGTTTCTATGTTGGCGTTGGCATGTCGAGAAAGTCGCAGTACCTCCTGGAGCAAGGCGCTGGACGCCGGCAATTGCCGTGCACAGCCCACCCTGTGCGACAATAGAGAACACGTGCAATCGAGCAGACACCGCCACGACGACTGCATCCTAGTGGTGAAGCCGTGCTTCGTTTGCGTTCACATGGCGGCGCCAATGGCAGGGGTTGATCATGAATCAGCTACATTGGTAGGGGTAACGCGCGCAACGCACGCGCACACGCACACAGCAGCGCAAGCGCACGCATAAAAAAAGGGGTACAAAACAGCACGCGCCACGCAAATACGCATGCACTAGAAGGAAAACAGAAAACGCGCGCAATTCTTGAGAGTAGCATCATAGCAGCCTCAAGCGTCCGACTCCTCGCACTTCCCGTCCATAACGACGGTGCCGGGGGTGAGGGGGGTGCCGGTGGGCGACTGCACGGCCGACGTCGACGCCGACATGTCTGCGTGCGACTCGCCGGGTATCGTCATCAGAGCCTGGCCTCCCATGACGGGGAGCGTGAAGGTCGGGGGGACGTTCGAGCTGCGTCGCCTGCTGCCGCGTTGGATATCGCCAGACACAAGCTGCGCAGAGAACTCGTCGTCGACGCTGACGTTGACGTTCTGGCGCTTGATCGAGTGCCGGCGCTGTGCCTTGCGCTGTTCGCCGACGTGGTCGCGGAGCATCGTCACGTCCTGCGCGAGGGACGTGAGGATCTCGATCGCGCTCGACAGCTGCGCCTTGAGGTTGCGGATGTCGTTCTGGTCCGTGTCTTCGGCGTCCGTGATGAGGGACATGGCGCGCATGCGCGGGAACCAGTCGAGGTTGTTGGTTGCGATCATGTTACTGACGTACGACTCTTGCCCGGTGAACTCGGTCCGCTCCTGCGACGGAGAGAGAAATGTCGGATCAGCCTAAATCATAGTCCATCGACTCCACACGACCACACGACGAAGAGAGAAAAAAGTGTGCGCACGTGCACTCGTAAGAAAGATAGCCACACATGCACGAAGGGGAGGGAAAGCAATTCTAGACGAACACACGAGTGCAAGGATGGATACAGCACACGCGGTTAGGCATCGCAAGGGCAAACGATCTAAGCACCGCCAACGCGTCTGCATGCATCAAGGGCGCAGACAACAACACGCTCTCAAAGTCCGCGCACCGACCTGCTTGCGCAAGTGCACGATAAAGTAGAGGTAGTTCCAGAGGTTGTGCTCGACGCGAATGTGCTCCTCGAACGTCATTGTCTTGTTGTCGAAGGCGCTGCGGTTGAGCCCGCAAATGAAGCACGTGTTCTTGCGGTTCTCCTCGCGCTCGTTCTTCTCCGCGCGCAGGTCGGCGAACGTGTCGATGATAACGCCAAAAATGAGGTTGAGCACGATAATAATCACGACAAAGAAGAAGAGCAGGTCATAGAAGATCCGAATCACGTAAAACGGCTCGTCCTTCGACCTCTGCACGAGCACGTCGCCAATGCCACCCCCGTTGCGGAGACCGAGGTTGAGCGTCGTGACGATGCAGTGGAGCATCGTGTCGCACGAGCGCTCGGGGCCGGCCGTCTCCGTGTCGATGAGAAAGTCGTCGCGCAGGTAGAGGAATCCGAAGATCGAGAACATGTAGATCACGATCAGCGCAAAGATGGTCGTGAGCACGATCGATTTGCCGTTGCGCGTGACCGAGCGAATGACGTTCTGGAGCGTCTCCTCGCGGACGATAATGTCGAGGAGGAGGAACGCGTAGAAGAACGGGCTGAAGAGCATCCCGCACACGCACACGACGAGATAGCCGATGTGGTACACGAGCGCGACGTCCTTCGTCAGCCGGTTCTTCTTGCGAAGCAGCATCCCGTAGTTGCTGAGGTAGCTCACGAGCACGACCACCGCCATCGCCAACTGCGCCGTTCCCAGCATGAAAAACATAAACGGCGCAGTGAACCGCAGCCAGTCCGCCCCACGCGCCGCGGCCGCCGCAGCACGCGCAGCCGCCATGGCCGCCGTCTTGCGCGCGGCAGTGTACGACGCCGATGACGACGCAGCGCCCGCAGCAGCAGCGACGGTAGCCGCGACAGTGGCAGCGGCGGTGGCCACGGACGGCGCCGCCGACACCACCGACGACGCGGCCGCCGGTTCTCCCCCGAGTGCTTCGGTGGCGTTGGCGATGACGGTCACCGCCGCGCACGCGACCTGCTCGGCGAGTGTTTCCGTGGCGTGCGCGTCGCTGTCGGCGCCGTCGAGTACGACGGGATCGATCGGGAAGAGCAGCACGATGAGCATGTTGATGATGAGCGATATGGTGAAGGAGATCGTCTTCCAGCGCTGAATGTTGCGCGCAAAGCGGTAGAGAATCTTGCTCTTCTGCAACCGGCTCTGCCACATCATCTCGACGTAGAGGTCGCCTGTCCGCGCGAAGAAGCCGGCCACCTTGCTGCCTTGCTCGTCGCGCTGGTGCGGGTGGGGGGTGTGGCGTGTGAGGCAACGGGTTTCGAAAATGCGGGTTTGGGAGGATGGACTGTAAACTGTGCCCGCCTACTTGCGAGCATGCACGGGTGCACATAGACCACACGTACGTGCGCAGGTACACACACACACACACACACACACACACACACACACACACACACACACACACACACACACACACACACACACACACACACACACACACACACACACACACACACACACACACACACGCACGCACGTGGACACAACAGAAAGAAACGATACCTTGGCGTTCATCACAATGTCGGTCTTGCTTTCCTCCGTCAAAAACTCGCAAATTTCGGGAATGGGGAAGCAGACCTCCTCGAGCCGGTTGTCGCGCGCAATCTGAATCTGGCCCGTCCGCGACGCAAAGTGCTTGATCGCCGCCGCGCGCTCCTTCGGCATCGTGTGCGTCGGCCGCAGCAGCTGGGCGAGGTTCGCGTGCGTCTGCGAAAGGCGGTGCGCGAGAATGTACAGCGTGTGGCCGATCTCCCTCACGCGATCGCGCGTCATGTAGCGGCGCAGGGGCGTCTCGGCGTACTTGACGTAGAGGTTGTGGATCTGACCGAGCGCGTTCACCTACGGAAATAGCATCGACACAGTGAGCAGTCACCAGCGCCGAATGTGTTCGGAAGTGTGCGTGACGCGCGCATGTAACCGGTAGTAGGGGTGTACTGCCACACTCACCAGCTGGTTGTGGTCGAGGTTGAAGAGGATCTTCTCGGCGAGGTCGCCCGTGTCGCGGCTTTCGATGACACTCAACAGCAGACGCGAGGCGTTATACTGCGACACGAAATTAAAAGAGGACCGGCAGAGTAAGCCACAGAAATCGTGCGGACACTATATGTGCACGTACACACGTTCATGCAACCGGCCGCACAACAAGAGCCGGCTCACCTTGAGGTCGAGCACGAGGTCCTGGCGGTCCTTCGCCAGAGGGTTGATCTCGTTCACAATGAGTGCGCCGACGACGTCAAGCCCGTGCGTGTCGTGGTCAGCAATGCACTCCTGCGCAGCGTCGCAAACCATAAGGTAAGTAATATTCGCACTATTACACTCAACACGCTCTCGTACTGCGCACGCGTTAGAGTCTACGTGGAAAGGGCCCTCCAGACAGTTATGCGTCTTTGCGCGTCTGCGTGCGTGTCCATGCAAGCTTGAACAACCACTCGCCTGGTTCTCGCGGCAGGGGCCCTGGCAGTACTCCGTGAGCGTGATGAGGCACTGGTTGATGATCGGGCAGTTGGCCTCGTTGATGTACAGCCCCAGCAGGCCGAGCCCTCCGAACGTCGAACCGCAGATGCAGTCGAGGTACTTGAACGTCTCCTCGACGAGGTTGTACGACGTGCGCGAGTGCGTCTGCTTGCGAATGTAGTTCTGCAGGCTGAGGTTGTGGTTCTCGCACAGCAGCTGGAGGAAGCGGAGGATCGCCGCCATGTACGTGAAATCCACCGCCGTGAGCGAAATTGCCGTCGTAATGTCGTCGCCCTTGTCGCCCTTGCCTATGAGTGGGCGAGCGAGGGACGGGGTTAGAAAACCGCACGCACATGCACCTAGATAGGCCTCCGTGTGAAAGATAACAACAACGGTCGACAACACACACAATTAGACTGTCAGGACAACGCCCACGCAGGGTGCACTCCGCCCAAGGGACAGGGCACCCACTCGTGTTGTATCCGCTGAGGACCTCGTTCATGCTCTGGTGCATGCGGTTGTAGATCTGCCTGAAGAAGACCTCCGAGCCGCCCTGCACAAAGCGGTTGAGGAACGACTGCTGGATGACCGTGTTGCCGCCCTCCAGCAGAGCAATGCCCAGCCGTATGCTCTCGAGAAAGACGAGCGGGTCGTCGTTGCCTGGCGTCGGAGAGTTTGAGGGACGAGTGAGTACGTGCGAAACAGAAAGGGTTCGGTTGTCGGAACACTCGCTTGCAATGCACTGTACAAAACTTCAACACAAAGTGTCCTCAAAGTAATAATTAGCAGAAGAGAAAAGAGCAAGAAAGTGACGCACCGATGACGAGGTCGATGACGAGGTTCGACGCGCCGTTGCGGTCGAGCTCGTTCTGTGTGACCTCGGGCTTGTTAGGCTGAAGCACGACGTCCCCAAAGAAGAGGCGGAGTGTCGCGCGACGCAGTCGCTCCGCCTTCGGGTTGAACGGCGAGGGAAGCATCATGCGCCGGAGGGTCGCAAGCACCTGAAAGTGGGACGGCAGCGAAGTGAGACATTTGGGCGGGCCAACACTCGCAACGAACACACACACACACACCCGCAACCCCAAAAAATACTAACGACAAACGCCACTGACGCTTCCAATCGATTCGCAACAACAGACATCGACCACCCCACACACCTGCACGCAGAGCATCTTCTCGCGGTCCCCAAGCGTCTTCATGTGGCGAATGAGCTTCGATATCAGCAGGCGATCGGACGACGCGCGGTCCGGCAGCAGCGCCGACGCAGCCACGAGGCGGTTCGGGTGCTGCAAAATCTCGACGAGGATCGAAAACTCGGCCTCCATCAGCGGCTTCATCTCGCTCTCAATCTGCGACACATAGCCGTGCAGCCCCTCGACGATCGTGCGCGCCTCTGTCGCCTCAAAGTCCGACCACTGCGACTCGGCCAGCAGCTTCTGCTCCTTCTTCTTGCGAATGCGCTCGACGAATTTGTCGGCGGCCTTCTTGGTCGAGTGCTTCGCGGACAGCCACTCCTGCGATGGGGACATTGCCGCGTTACGCGTCGCGAAGGAACAGGAGATGGGGGGTGCGTGGGTACGACGACGACACGAATGGGCGCGCTCTCAAACGTGAACTGCACGAAGTACACGCGCGCACAAACGCACAGTCCCACGTGACCTGTCCACATGTACCCAAATACCCCGCACAGACGCACACACGGCAGCACACGTAACTGCGCCCCACCTGGATGCCCATCGTCAGCCCATCGGAGAGCGGCACGCGCTCCTCCTTCGCCGCGTCGTACAGCTGCCGCAGGCACTCCTCGGCATAGGGGCGGTCAGAGCCCGGCCACCACTCGCATCTTGCCAAGTTGTAGACGGCCTCGATCACCTCCCCGATCAGCGCAGAGGGCGACGACGACAACGGATGCGCAGTCGCCGAGGACGACATGTGCGCCGAGGACGACGCGAGCTGGTTCGTGAAGAAGAGGATGAGCGACTGGAGCACCGACCGCGAGAGGTACTGGTTGAGCTCCATGTTCTGTCCGCGGTACGACGACTCCGACGCCGAGCGAATGTCGGCGAGGAACGAACGGATGAGACTCCACACGTGCGGAGAACCGGCGATCTCCTTGACCTCGACCTCGGTGTCGGCGTACGTGTGGTTGAGAAGGTCGACGTACGCGCGGCGCACTTCCGGCTTGGCGTCCTTGCACACGATGACCTATACGCGGGCGATAAGAGTGAGTTCTTGCAGCATGCGTGCGAGCATGTACGTAACAATGTGCGTGAGCGTGTGATCGTGCCGGTTGTGAGTACGAGCGTTAGTATGTCACTGCGTGCGTATGGCGGCACTTCGCACCTTCACTATGTCCTCAAGCGTAAGGAACGACTGGCACTTCATCTCCGTCTCGGCGTTCTTTCCCTCCGTGCAGTACGCAAGCAGCTGAACGAGGTTCACGTGATACTGTGGCGCAAAAAAGGCACGTTAGGACACGCACCCACATGCCAATTGCTCCACACAGCGCGTGCACATGAGCACTCTAACATGTCAATCGCCGAACACATTGCGCGCACACAAGCCCCTCACACACGTCAATTGGAACACAGGGCACACGCACTTCACACGTGTCAATTGCCGAGCACAAGGCATGGCGCGCGCACCCACCTGCAGCTCCTCCTGCTCTTCGGGCGACGCGCCCTCACCCATGAGCTTTCGCAGGTGCTGGAAGCTGACGCTGTCGTTGTAGAAGACGAGGACGTCCTCGCCGGCGGTCTGCAGCGCGCTCATGACCATGTTCTGCGACTTGCGAAGGCAGTTGCCGCCGACCTTGACGACGTTCTTGAGGAACTCAAGGTACCACACGTTGCGGCCTTGCGACTCGAGGCAGCTCACAAAGTGCGTGATCACCTGTTGGGTCGGAGTTTGGACGGAAGGATACACAGATGAGAGTGTAAGTACACGCAAACAACACTTATGTGAAGCATGAAGGAATTCCACAGAAATAGAGACTGCCACGCATTAGCCACGGTTGCGCATGCATGCACGCCAATACGCACGCACGCACACACGACACGCACACACACACACGCACACGCGCACACGCGCACACGCGCACACACACACACACACACACGCACACACACGCACACACACACACGCACACGCGCACACGCGCACACGCACACACACACACACACACACACACACACACGCACACCCACACGCACACACGCACACCCACACACAACACACACACACACACACACACACACACACACACACACACACACACACACCTTCTCCGAGATGGACCC
>CALSCQ010002076.1:0-25263 GCA_943704525.1 Pigoraptor vietnamica | reverse complement strand
CGACCGGGACGTCGCTGACGGCCACGTACGACGCGTCGACGTGGACGCTGCATATTACGGGCACGGACACGCTGGCTGCGTTCCAGACGGTCCTCCGGACTGTCAAGTACAACAATTTGCGGGACGAGCCTACGCCGGTGACGCGTTCGGTTGCTTTCCGGGTGTCGGACTCGCTTCTGTGGAGCGACACGCGGACGTCGCTGGTGACGATTGTATTGGTGAACGACCGGCCTGTTGTCACTTGGCCTGGCGCGACGCGCACGTATGTCGAGGACGCGACGGCCGTTACGCTGTTTGACAACAACCTCTTGTTCAGCGACCCGGACAGCCCCGAGTTTACGTCAGTTTCGATCATCATCACGAACCCGCAGGACCGCGACGTGGCTGGCAACTACATCGAAGAGCTTTTGGTTGTAGCAGACGACTACCCTGACGTCGACGTCGTTTACACTGTCGGCAAGACGCGTCTGTTGCTCCTCGGGCCTCTTCCTGTCGCCGACCTTCTCGTTCTCGCGAAGAATGTCACGTATCGCACGTTGGCGCAGGCGCCGAACACTGTCGTGCAGCGTGTGATTACCATCACCGTTCGCGACAACGGACGGCTTGTGAGCGTTGCGCGCAGCGTCTACGTGGACGTTGTCGCCGTCAACGACTCGCCCGTTTTGACGCAGGCGGCGTTCACGCTGGCGTCGGTCAACGAGGACATTCCGGCTGCGATGAACGAGGGTATTTCGATTTGGTCGCTGCTTGGTCGGACGGTGACGGACGTTGACGCTGGCGCAGTCAAGGGCATCGCGATTTACGCGGTGGACGACACGAACGGCGTGTGGTCGTACACGGTTGATAACACGACGTGGTACGCGGTTCCGTCTGTGACGACGTCGAGCGCGCTGCTTCTGAGCGGCGAGTCGAATACGACGCGCGTGCGGTTCGAGCCTGCGCTGAACTTCTGGTCGACCGCGACGTTCTCGTTTGTGGCGTGGGACCAGACGAGCGGCGCGAGCAATGAAACGGCGGACATCACGGGCAAGTCCGACATCACAGACGCGTTCAGCACGGCGACGGCGACGGCGACCGTGACTGTGATCTCCGTGAACGACCGGCCCGTGATCGCGACCGGCAGCTCTGCCTTGCCTGCGATTGACGAGGACGTTGCGTCTGGAAGCAACGCGGGTGTTGATGGGGCAACGCTTGTTGCGGGTCTGATTACGGATGACGACTGGGATGCGGTGACTGGATTCGCGATTGTTGACGCGGACCAGGCGAACGGCCGGTGGGAGTTCAGCACGAACAGCGGGACTGCGTGGACGCAGGTGCCGTTGACGGTGGCTCGGACTTCGGCGGTCGTTTTGCGCGCTGTGTCGACGGTGCGGGTGCGCTTCACGCCCGTGGCGAACTTCCACGGAGCTGCGTGGTTCAAGGTTGCGGCGTGGGACACGACGGACGGTTCGACGAGCGGCCACACGAACAAGGATGCCCGGAGTCTCGATGCGTCGACGGCATTTAGCGCTGACGAGTACGAGTTCGATATTGCGGTGAACAGCGTGAATGACGAGCCTGTCGTGCAAACGACCACGTTCTCGATTGGACCTGTGAACGAGGATGACGGGCTGCTGACTTCGTTCTCGATTTCCGATCTCGTGCTCGGCGCTGGCGTCACGGACGACGACGCTGACGCGGTGTTCGGCGTGGGCATCATCGATTACGACCTCGGATCGTCGCTGGGCGTGTGGGAGTACACCATCAACGGTTCCACGTGGTACGATATGCCGTCGAACCTCTCGTCGACGTCGGCCTTCCTTCTTGCGGACGACGGTGTGAGCGCTGTTCGGTTCAACACGGCTTCAAATCTCTATGGCGACGTATCCCTGACGTTTGTCGCGTGGGATCAGACGGGTGCCGCTCTCGCTGGCACCATCGTTGACCCGGTGGTTCTTGATGCCACGTCTCCGTTTAGCTCGGCGAGCGCTGTCGCGTCGCTAACGATCACCGCCGTTAATGACTCGCCGGTGCTGCTCGTCAACTCGCTTGCGTTGACGGCAGTGACGGAGGACGACACCGCGGGTACGATCGCAGGCGACTCTCTGCCGGCGCTGCTCAACGGAGCTGGTTCGGACGTGGACGGCACGACGCAGTTTGGGCTTGCTGTCACAACGGTAGACAACGCGAATGGCCAGTGGCAGTATCGCCTGTCCGGCGGTGATCCGTGGACGGACATCGCGTCGGTCAGCGCGGCTGCTGCGCTCCTGGTCCCGAGCACCGCCGACATCCGCTTCGTTCCTGTCGCTGATTACGACGGCGATTCGTCGCTGTCGGCGCTGCTGTGGGACGAGACGGCTGGTACGGCTGGTCAGACCGCCGACGTTCATGTGGACGACTATCGCGATCCGTATAGCACCGACGTGCTCGTGATCACAGTCGACATCACGCCTGTGAACGATGCCCCGGTGATCTCGGTGGCCAGCTCGGCTCGTAGCCTCAACTTCCCGCAAGGTTCTGCCGCTGTCGACGTCGCGGACGCTGGAACGTCGCAGCTCTTTGACATCGACAGTGCGGATCTTGTGAGCATGACCGTCATTCTCGACGGGCGCGCGGACGTTGACGGCGGCTTTGACGACGATACGCTTGAGTATGACGCCAACGGCCTGACGGATACCGTTACCGGCGCCAGCACCGCGACGATGCAGGTCGTGTTCAGCGGGTCGGCGACGGTTGCGACGTACCAGGCCGTATTTGCTTCGCTCAAGTTCCGCAACACGAATGCGCTCCCGAAGCCCGGTGCGCGCACAGTGACGGTGCAGGTGAACGACGGTGCGCTGGACAGCAGCACGTCGACTGCGACGTTTACGGTGACGGTGGAGAACCTGCACGCGCCTGTGCTTGTCCTTTCGTCCGCGCTGGCCACGTACGTTGAAGACGGCGCGAGTGTCGTCGTCGACGGCGGGTTGACGGTGACTGATGTGGACTACACGCCGAGCTTCCCGATGGCGAGCGCGACGGTGACGCTTGCGACGATTCCCGACGGTTCGAGTGAGGTCCTGTCGGTGACCATTCCGGGCGGGTTGTCGGGCACTGTGACGGCAACGTATTCGTCGGGTGTGCTGAGCATTCAGGGAGCCACGAGCGCGGCGAACTACCAGACGATTCTGCGGACGGTCAAGTACCAGAACACGGCGGACGAGCCGACGGGCGGCGACCGCGAGGCGTCGTTCAGCGTCTTCGACGGGCTGTTTTCCACGACTATCGAGAATATCACGGTCACCGTGCAGCTTGTGAACGACAAGGTGCCGGTCCTCCTCCTCAACGGAGGCGCTGTCAACACGAGCGTGACGTACATCGAGGACTCTGGCGCGCTGCTGTCGCTCACGACGAACGCGCTTACTCTGACGGACGCGGACAGCGGAGCGATGCCGATGGTCGGTGCCGAGGTGGTCATCGTGGATGGCGCGGACGGTGCGGACGAGGCGCTCTCGGCGACTGGGACCGGGTCGATCACGGCGACGTACAATGCGGGCACGTACACGCTGCAGCTGTCGGGCTCGGCGAGCGTTGCGGCTTACGCGGCCGTTCTCAAGACGGTCAAGTACCGGAACGACGCTGACGAGCCCCTTGGCGGGTCTCGGCTCATCTCGTTCCACGTGATGGACGGCGTGTTTACGTCGGAGGCGGTGTACTCGCTGCTGACGATCCAGTACGTGAACGATGAGCCGGCTCTGACTCTCGATGGCGCGGCGCAGTTTGCGCAGACGGTCTACATTGAGGCGACCGGAGAGCTTTCTCTCGCCCCGAACCTTGTCATCACCGACAGCGACGATACGCACATGTCGTCGGCGCAGGTGCGCCTCTCGCCCGTTCCCGACGGCACGAATGAGCTCCTCGACGTTGACGTCGTGGCCGGCATCACGAAGAGCGTGGTGCGCAGCGGGAACCATCTTGACCTGGTCCTCTCTGGGTCGGCGACTGTCGCTGATTACGTCGCAGTCCTTCGCTCGCTGACGTACGAGAACCAAATCTCTGGCCTTCCCACGCTGGCTCTGCGGACGGTGACGCTGTATGTTACGGATGACCACGGCGCCGAGGAGCTCTCCAGCGACAATGTGGAGGTGCAGATCACGTTCTTGCCCGTGAATGATCCCCCGGTCGTCCGTCTGGACGGCGCGGCGCTCAACACGACGGTGGCGTTTGTCGAGGAAGGCCCTGCAGTCGTCCTCATTCAGACGCAGCTCACGTGCACGGACATTGACTCGGGCAACTTCGCGAACGCGGTCGTCACGCTTGTCAACCCTCTTGACGGTGTCCTTGAGAGCCTCTCGGTCGACGTCACGGGAACGAGCATCACGGCGTCCTACAATGCTGGCACCGGCGTGTTGTCGCTTTCGGGCAACTATTCGTTTGACGACTACGCGACGGTTCTCGAGACGCTCTCGTACATCAACACCGCCGATGAGCCGAGTCCCGACGATCGTTACGTTCGAATCGTCGTTAACGACAACTACCTGAACAGCGCTCCGGCGTTCGCTATCGTGACGATCACGCTGGTCAACGACGCGCCCCTTCTGTCGAACGCAGGCCAGAGCTTCACGTTCACGGAGAACGACGCGGACACTGCGGTCTTCAACGCGAGCGCCGTTGCGATCGAGGACTCCGACGACGTCAACATGCAGAGTGCGACGTTTACGTTGCACAACGCTGGAAGCCTCGAGTCGCTGTCTGTTGGGTCCGTGTCCGGCATCACGTGCACGGGCACGACGACGGTCTCGTGCACGGGAGTCGCGGCCATCGCCGACTACGTGAGCCTCATCCAGTCCCTCGAGTACGTGAACACGAACGACGCCTTCGACCCGGCTCTCCAGCGGACTGTCACTGCAGTCGTGCAGGACGAGTATGGTGACGCGGGCAACACGATCACGACCACGATCACGCTCGTGTCGGTCAATGACTCGCCTGTGCGCGCCTCGGCGACCGCGACGCTTGCGACGGTTGCGGAAGACGGCCCTGCGGTTGTTGCCATCTCGTCGTTCATCAGCGGCAAGTTCACTGACGTGGATGGACCGTCGGTTACTGCTGTTGCTGTGATCGCGGTGGATAGCACGAACGGCGTTTGGGCTTTCACTACGGATGGCGGCAACTCGTGGACGACGATCTCGTCCGCCTCGCAGTCGAACGCTAGCCACCTGTCGTCTGCGGCCGGCAACTGGCTGCGGTTCACTCCTACGGCCGACTGGAACGGGCAGGCGACGGTGACGATGCGTGGCTGGGATCAGACGAACTCGGTGGTGGACGGCTCGAATGCGGACGCGACCGATGTCAGCATCACGGACGCGTACAGCGCGGCGGACCTTGTTGGTTTTGTTGTCGTGACGGCGGTGAACGACGCCCCCTCGATTGTCCGCGCGGCCTCCACGGCGACGGTTGACGAGGACACGATTCTGACGCTCTACACCGAGTTCCTTGTCGCCGATGTCGACGCCGAGGAGGCCAATGGACCCATCACGGTCACGATCACCATTGATCACGGTCGCGTCTCGCTCGATGCCGGCGCGACTTTCCAGACGTCGCCCGTCGTTATAAACGTACCGCTTGCCGACGTGAACGCGCTTCTCGGCGCGCTCGAGTACGACCCCCCGCAGGACTTCTACGGCGACGCGACCATCGACATTGAGGTCTCGGATGATGGCAACACGGGAAGTGGCGGTGCTCTGACTGCCCAGTCGTCGTTGGACATCACGGTTACGCCTGTGAACGATCGTCCTGTGGTTTCTGCCGGAACTTCGTTCTGCGACTCGATCGAGGAGGACACGTCGGACAGCAGCGGCACGTCTGTGTCGGACCTTGTGGACGGTGTGATGGCTGATGTGGACGACGGCGCCGTTCAGGGCATCGCCGTGACGGGCCTTGTGACGTCGCACGGGAGCTGGCAGTATTCGACCGACAGCGGCTCGTCGTGGCAGACATTCCCCACGGTATCGGCTACGGCGGCTGTTCTCCTCGACGTCGACGCCCTCATCCGCTTTGTTCCAAACCACGACTTCTTTGGCACGGCGACGGGCACCTTCAAGGGCTGGGATCAGACGTCGGACGCCGTCGGCGATGTGGTGGACACGACTGTCGCGGCACCCGACGCCGCCTTTAGCCTTGGGACGCGCGGCCTCGCTATCGTCGTCCGCCCTGTGAATGACGCGCCTGTCGTGACCGTCGACACGGCGACGCTTGACTTCCTTGAGACGTCGGACAATCTCTCTCAGGACGTTTGGGTGTTCGACTACATCACGGTCGATGTCGTCGACGTTGACAACATCACGCTCAGCGCAGCGACCATCACCGTTAACGGCATTGTGGATGCTGAGCGCGTGACGGTGAACACGACGATGGTCAGCGACCTCGGCCTCACCTTGACGGACTCGACGACAGGCGGAGTGCAGACGCTCACATTCTCTGGCCTTGCATTGGTCGATGACTACGAAGCAGTCTTCTCGTCGCTCCACTACGTCAACGATGCCGCCGAGCCGACGCGTGGGGCGCGTGTGGTTTCGTTCGTTGTGTCGGACAGCCTCCTCTCGAGCTCCACTGCGACGTTGACGATCAATGTCCACACCGTCAACGACAATGCGCCCGTGCTGACGTCGTCGACTGGTGCTACGACTTGGATCGAGGACGCAGTGGCGATTGCGGTTGATTCTGCGATCACGCTGACGGACGCCGACTTCAACGGCGACTATCTCATGAGCTCTGCCACGGTTGTAGTGTCGGGCGGTTCGACCGACGTGGCCGGGGATGTTCTTGACGCCGGGACGTTGCCGTGCTCGGTGACGAAGTCGTACGATGTCTCGTCTCGCACGCTTACGCTGAGTGGCGCTTGCGACGTCGCTTCTTATCAGGCTCTCCTGCGCACGGTGACGTGGCGCGTCAACATCGAAGAGCCGGTGGATCTGAGCCGCACGGTGACATTCACTGTCTCGGACGGTGACTTCACAGGCACGGCGACGAAGGACATCGACGTCACTCTGCGCAACGACCAGACGCCGGTTGTCACTATCACGCCTGCCTCGGCCGTCACGTTCGTGGAGGAAGGTCCCTCGATTCAGGTCTGGAATCCGAGCCCGTCTGTGACGCTGACGGACGCCGATAGCGATGGCGGCACTCTTGTGAGCGCCACGATCACAATCGTGGACGCTCAGGACGGCGCGCTCGAGTCGATCAGCGCGACCGGCAACGCGAACGTTGCGGTGGATGCGTTCGACTTTGGAACGCACACGCTTTCGCTCCACGGTTCCGGCCTCCTTAGCGACTACGAGGATGTGATCCGTTCGGTCGTGTACGCGAACACTGCGGATGAGCCCGGCTCGGCGCCCGGCTTCAGGGCTATCGAGATTGTCGTCTGTGACGGCGTGCAGTGCTCGTCACCGATGAGCACCGTCGTCCAGATCATCTACGTGAACGACCCGCCGCGCCTGAGCGTCAACGGCACTGGCAACGCGGACTACCTTGTCGATTACATCGAGAGCCTGACGCCCCTTTCCATCGCGTCGCCGTCGCTGCACATTGAGGACGACGACAACTCGACGCTCGTGAGTGCCACGCTTACGATGGTCATGTCGCCGGATGGTGCCGACGAGGTCCTTGACGTGGACGTGAGCGGCACGCCGATTATCAAGGTGCACACTGGCGGCAATCTGACGCTTGTTGGCCCGGCATCGGTCTCCGACTTCATTGCTGTTCTGCGCACTGCCACGTACGTGGATCTCAACGCGCGGCCCGGCAACCCGAACACGGCGCCGCGGCGGATTGCGTTTGTCGTTTACGACGGCGTCGACCCTTGCGAGACGGTCTACACGGACATGACCTTCGAAGCTGTGAACGACGCGCCGATCATCGACCTCAACGGGCCTGCGGCCGGACGCGTGTACGTCACATCATTTACGGAGGAGGGACCTGCTGTCTTTGCGTTCCCCGCCATGACGATTATCGACGTGGACAGCGAGACGATCGTTTCGGCGTCCGTGCGCATTCGCAACGCAGTGGACGGCAGTGGCGAGTCGCTGTCGGCGGACACTTCGGGCACGGCCATCACGGCGTGGTACTCGACTTTGAACGCGACGCTCTCGCTTGTGGGAGTCGACACGCCGGCCATGTACCAGCAAGTGCTGCGGACGGTTCGCTACATCAACACGCTCGACGAGCCCAAGAACGACGCGCGTGACATTGGCGTCGATGCCTCGGATGGTCTTGACGCCGCGGTGACCATCAACTCGACGATCAACATCATCTGGATCAACGATGCGCCGGTTCTCGACCTCGATCCGGCGATCGCTGGAGCCGACTTCTACGTCACGTTCGTGGAGCAGTCTGTCGGCGCGCCTCTGTGCGCTCGCAGCCTCGCGATCACGGACGACGATGATTTGCGCATGTCCAAGCTTGTCCTGAACCTGACGAACGCTCTTGATCAGGACGAGTACCTCTACGTCGATGACTCGACTCTGGATTACGGTCTCGCGGTCGTGGGCAACGCGACACACACGATCACGGTCAGCGGTTCGGCCACCATCTCGGTTTATCGGAATGTCCTCCGCTTGGCTCGGTACGTGAGCACGTCGCACAACCCGACGCGCCTGCCAGCTCGCGAGGTGACGGTTGTCGTCACGGACGCGGGCTTCACGAGCCCTGTGCTTGAGACGAACGTCGCCACGGTCTTCATCTCCACGCACCTCGTGGACGACCTTCCTTTCGTGTTCCTCGGCGGTCTCGGAATGCGCGATGTCAACGTCACGTACGGCGAGCGTTCTACCGGCGTGGTGCTCGCTTTCGCGAACGTCACGATCACGGACATGGACAACACGACGATGACCGAGGCGGTCGTCCGCATTGTCGATGAGCTCGACAATCTTGACGAGAGCCTCTTTGCGGACCTTACCGCCTTCCCCGCGCTCGACTGGGACTACGACGTGTCTGGTCGCCTCACCATCTCGGGCGAGGCGTCCATTGCGACGTACCAGGGCGCTCTGCAGACGGTCCATTATAAGAGCACGGCGTCGGTCGACAGCCAGCCACCGCGGCTGATCTCGGTCCGCATGTACGACGGCAACCTCTACGGGCCCGAGGCCTTCGCCACGGTCGTGATTGCGCCTCGTAACGACGCGCCGACGCTCGCGCTCAACCGCACGGGCGACACGAGCGTCAGCGTCATCTTTGTGCAGGGCGGCCCGCGGATCCACATCGCAGGCGGGCAGGCGATGGCGATTGATGTTGACAGCAACCTCGTCGGCCTCAAGGCCATGTTTGACGCGGTTCCCGACGGCGCGAACGAGGCGATCGTCGTTGCCTACCCGACGCAGGTCGTGTCCAACACGGCTCTCCTGTCCTCAGGTTCCGTTGACAAGGACCTCCGGGTGGACTGCCCCGGGTCGTCTACGAGCTACTGCGTCACGGACGTGCTGGCGGCGAGCGGTGCCGGGGCGGTGCGCAGCGTGCAGGTCGAGCTCAACATCGACCACGGCTACATTGGCGACTTGATCGTGACGCTGGAGCACGCCGGAACCAAGGTCAAGCTCTTCTCTCGCCTGTCCCTTGGAGGCGCAGCGGGCGAGTGCAACGGCAAGGACATTCGCGGCCTCGTGCTGGACGACTTGGCGTCTCAGTCGGTCGACAGGCTGTGCTTCAGCAATCTCCGCTCGAGCCTGCGCCCGAGCGAGGCACTCTCGAGCTTCCAGGGCCTCGACTTTGCCGGCGATTGGACGCTCACCGTCACGGACGCTTACAAGCCGTTCCGCAACGGCGTTCTCCGGAGCTGGCGCCTCATCGTCACGCTCGATGACCGGTTCGCCGTCCCTGCGCTCACGTACCAGAAGGGCTGGGTGCAGGTCGCAGGTCTGCTCTCGATTCCCTTCACCGTCGTCGAGCCGAGCATCATTCTGGACCTCGATGTCGAGTTGCAGATTGCGGGTCCCATCGCTGACACGCGCGTGACGCTCGTGCACCCGTCGGGAGCGCGGGTCGACCTGTTTGACCAGACGACGACGACGACGTGCGATGTTCTTGACATGTTTGCGACGGTGTTTGACGCGAGCGGGGCGTCGTCGTCCCTTGCGGGCGCGTGCGCGCGCGGCATGCCCGGCAGCTTCCGCCCGCTGGGCGACCTGTCGTCGCTGAACGGTCTGCGCATCGATGGCACGTGGTCGCTCGAGGTCAATCACACTGGAGTGGTGCCCCTGGAGAACGTCGGCTGCCGCCTCCTGGCTGTGAGCCGCCCCGACTTTGACTGGTCGTATTCCGCGGGAACGCTCAACGTGACGGGCTTTGTGTCGCCGGCGCAGCTTTCCAAGATTCTCGACTTCACGTACTACATCGACGTGGCCGCCGTTCCGGACATTACCGACCGTCTCCTGAGGACGAGTGTGACGGACGGCCAATTCTGGAGCAACACGGTCAACACGACGATCAAGATGCACAACGCGCCCGTCCTGGATGGCGATACGACGACCGGGGGCCACGACGCGCTGGCGGTCTACGTCGAGGACGATGTGCCCACGACACTCGCGCCCTCGACGTGGCTGTCGGACGATGGCTTGTTCAAGACGGTCTCTGCGCACATCGTGCTGGCTGGACACGTGGATGGGTCTGCGGTCGAGGTGCTTTCGTGGTCGAACGTGACTGGCGTGACGGCGGCGTTTGACGGGACCACGCTCGAGCTCGGCGGGTCTGCGTCGCGCGCCGTGTACGAGGGCATCATCAAATCGCTCACGTACAAGCACACGAGCGAGGACCCCACCCCTGGCGACAGGACGGTCACGGTGACTGTCACGGATGCGGCCGGCCTTACGAGCAACGCGGCGATTTTGGTCGTGTCGGTGGTTGCCGTGAACGATCCGCCCGTTATTCACTTTGACAACACTACGGCGTCGCCCTCGGTTACGTTCCGCGAGGAGACGGCCGGTGCCATGCTCGCTGCGCACCCCTTCCTCATCGACGTGGACGACGACAACCTCGCGAGCCTGACGTTCGTCATTCACGGCTGCCAGGACGCGGACGAGACGATTGCGGTCAACACGTACGGGTACAACGTCACTCTGACGCCCTCGCGTGTCGGCAGCGACTACACCCTCGTCATTGCGGCGGCCAGCAGCGTTACGGTGGCGGAGTTCCGTGACATTCTTGCGTCTGCCAAGTATGTGAACACCGCGGTCGAGCCGAACCCGACGCCGCGCACGGTCGAGGTGGTGGCCAACGACTACGCGGACAACAGCGTTCTGTCGAACATTACGGTCAACATTGAGCTCATCAACGACAACGCCCCTGTTCTCTCGCTTGGCTCGCTCTCCCCCGTCTTCGTCGAGGACTCTGCGCCGCTTGCGGTGACGGACAGCAGCCTCACCCTCACTGACGCCGACCTGAACACCATGTTCTACATGGTCGGTGCCGAGGTGAAGATTGTGACGGCGACGGTCAACAGTGCAACGGAGCGTCTCGACGCGAACGTTTCATCGACGTCGATTGCCAAGAGCTACAACGTCACGAGCCGCACCCTGTCTCTGTCGGGCTCGGACACTGTCGCCAACTACGAGCGGGTGTTGCGCTCGGTGACGTACGTGATTCTCGAGGACGAGCCCGTTGGAACGACGCGGGTCATCTCGTTTGTCGTGAACGACGGCGATTTCTCGTCGTCGGTCGAGCAGCGCTCGGTCTCGGTCACGCTTGTCAACGACAAGACGCCAGTGGTCACTCTGGATGGTGCGTCGGCCAACTTCAGCGTCATCTTCATCGAGGAGGGTGCGGCCGTGCGCGTGAGCCGCAGCGTGGTCGCCACGGACGCCGACAGCGGCAACTTCGACATGGTTGGCGCCGTCGTGGCGATTGCCGACGGCAAGGACGGTGCTGCCGAGAGCCTGGTGGTGTCCGGAACGCTCCCCGCCGGCATCAACGCCACGTATGACGCGGCCTCGTACACGCTTACTCTTGTTGGTAGCGCTCCTGTTGCCGACTATGCGACCGCGTTTGGTATGATTGAGTACCACAATGTGGCCGACGAGCCGCTGCCCGAGGGCCTGCGCACGGTGACGTTCGTCCTCAACGACGGTCTTCACTTCAGCACGCTCGTTGCCGCTGACGCGAAGATCATTTTCGTCAACGATCTCCCGGTGGTCACGCTCAACTCGTCGTCGCCTGTGCCGGACATGTATGTCACCTACACGGAGGGCCAGCAACCGCTGCGGCTCGCCACCGACCTTCTGCTCGTGACGGACGACGACAACACGACGCTGACGTCGGCGGTCCTTCGCCTGACGCCTCACCCCGACGGCATCAACGAAGTGCTCGACGTTAACCTCGGCTCGACGTCGCTTTCGAAGTCGTACAGCAACTACGTGCTCACGATCACGGGCACGGCCCCGCTTGCGGACTACATCGCCGTGCTCTCCACTGCGACGTACCACAACAGCAACGAGCGTCCGGGCAACCCTATTGACATTCCTCGCAACGTCTCGTTCGTCGTGTTCGACGGGCTCGGTCCGAGCGCCGATGTGTACGCGCACATTGCGTTCACGGACGTCAACGACCCGCCCATCCTCGACCTCAGCGGCGCTCAGCCGGGCGTCAACACGTCGGCCGTCTTTACGGAGGAGCGCGGAGCCGTTTCGATCGTGCAGGCGGATCTGTCGCTGGTCGACATCGACAGTGCGGTCATGGCATTCGCGCAGGCCATTCTCTCGCCCATCCCCGATGGTGCGGACGAAATGCTTGCGGCGGTTGCGTTCAATGCATCTGTGACTGTGTCGTACAATGCGGCCACTGGTGAGCTCCGGATCGACGGCCCCGCGGCGACTGCCGTGTTCGAGGAGACGCTGCGTACGCTGACGTACAACAACCTCAAGGACGAGCCGAACCCGGTCGCCCGCGAGGTGCTCGTGACGGTGACGGACCTTGGCGGTGCCGTGTCCCTTGGCCGGTTCTCGAACGTGTCGATCACGCTCACGAACGACTCGCCGAAGCTTCTGGACGGCAACAACACGTTGGCTGACGCCAGCGCCGCGTTTATTGAGGATGCTGGCCCCGTTTCGCTCTTCGCGGCCCACGTCATTACCGATACGGATGATTCGCAAATGTCGTTGCTTCGCGCCACGCTGACGGACCCCGCTGACAACGGCGAGGACCTCATCGTCGCGGCGGTCGGCGGCGTGAACGTGTCGACGTCGACGGTTGCGGGTGCACGCGTTCTCGAGATTACGGGCCCGGCTGCGATCGCCGACTACGTGAGCATGCTCCGGTCGATTCAGTATGTCAACCCGTCGCAGGCGCCCACCGAGCGGAACCGCAACGTCGTCGTGTACGTGGCCGATATGGCTGGTGCGCGCAGCAACGTTTCGCGGGCTGTCATCTCTGTTACGGCGGTGAACGACTCGCCTGTGCTTAACGTCAATTTGCTGCGCATGCCGGACATCGACGAGGACGTGCCCACGGAGAACAACCGTGGCGAGCGCGTCTCGACGCTGTTTGATGCCTTCGTTTCGGACGTTGACGCAAACCCTCTCAAGGGCATCGCGATTGTGGCTGCCGAACAAACGAACGGCCGCTGGCAGATCTCTGCTGACGGCGCGGACTGGGTCGACGTTCCCCTCAATGTTGCCGATGCGAGCGCCGTTCTCCTCGCGAACGGTGCCAACGACCGTATTCGCTTCGCGCCCGCGCGCAACTTCCACGGCTCTGCGATGCTGGAGGCTCGCGCGTGGGATCGCACAGCTGGCGCGAGCGGCTCGTTGTCGTTCGATGCCTCCGGCTTTGCCTCGATCATTGACGCGTTCAGCGCAACGTCGGCGACTGTCAACATCACCGTGATTTCCGTCAATGACTCGCCGGTGCTCGCCACGGGCGCCACGCTGACGATGGCGGACATCATCGAGGACGTGCCGTCGGCTTCGAACCCGGGCATTGCGACGGACGTGCTTGCGGCCGGCCTCCTCACGGACGAGGACTATGACGCGGTCTTTGGCATCGCCATCGTCTCGGTCGACAGCAGCAACGGCAACTGGCAGACCTCGACGGACTCTGGCTCGACGTGGAGCACCGTGTCCGCCGCTACGTCGCGCGCCACGGCGACGGTCCTCAGCGTCGCGCCGACGGTGTTTATTCGCTTTGTCCCTGCGGCGAACTACTGGGGCACTGCGCAGTTCACGTTTGCCGCGTGGGACGAGACGGACGGTTCGTTGAGCGGCCAGGCGAACGTCAATGCGATGTTCCGCGTCGCGGGTGCTTTCAGCAACGAGACGCGTGCTGTGATGATCACGGTCACCAGCGTCAACGACAAGCCGGTCCTCGCGCCCGGTGTCGTCTCTCTCCCGAGCATCATTGAGGACGTGCTGGATGCCGACAACGGCGGCAACCGCATCTCTACGCTCCTTACGGGACGCATGTCGGACGTCGATATTGGAACCACGTTTGGCGTCGTCGTCATCGACGCGGATGTGGCGAACGGCACGTGGCAGACGTCGGTCTCTGGAGGCGCGTGGGCCAACCTTGCGGCTGTGTCGCCGTCGACGCCTGTGACGGTGGCAAATGTGACGGTGACGTCTCTTCGCTTCGTTCCGAACCTCGACTTCAACGGGCAGGCCACGCTGCAGGTCCGCCTCTGGGACCAGACGCGTGCGCCGGACATGAGCGGCAACGCCCTCGTCATCCCGAGCGACGCGCCCGTGAGCGACGACGTCGTCACCCTCACGATCATCGTGACGCCTGTCAACGATCCCCCTGTTCTGACCGGCGTTGCGGCGATCGTCCCGACCATCCTCGAGGACACGCCCGTCGCCAGCAACCTGGGCATCACGGTCTTTGACCTGCTCGCACCTTCGGCACGCGACGTGGACGGAACCACACAGATTGGCATGGCTGTCCTCGACGTGGACGTCTCCAACGGCGAGTGGCAGTACAAGACGGTCGCCGACCCGACGTGGCGCAAGTTCATTGGCAACGTTCTCGAGAACAACGCCATTTACCCCGTCAATCCGACGGACCGCCGCGCGACGCTTCTCGCGGAGACGGCGTCGGTGCGCTTCCTGCCTAACCACAACTTCCATGGCACGGCCACCCTCACATACGCCCCGTGGGACCAGACGGACGGCTCGCTCGCCGACGGAATGTACGGCGTGAACTACGTGGTGCGGTTGGCGCCCGCGGGCACGTTCTGCCTCTCGCGCGCCAATGCAACGATCACGGTTGTGTCGGTGAACGACCCGCCCATCCTCACGCTCTACGGCGCGGCATCGGAGGCTACGCTCGAGTACATTGAGACGAGCCCACCTCTTGCCCTTGTGAATGTCAGCGCGACGAGCATCTACGATGAGGACAACTCGACCATGTCGTGGCTCCGCGTCGACATTGCGCACGCCGTCGACTACCCGAGCGAGGCGCTCACGTGGACGGATGCCGGCGCGCTCTTCTCGGCCAGCGAGGGCGCTACGGGCAGCAACGTGTGGTACCGCTTTGTGCCTGCGGCGAGCACGACGACTTCTGACTTTGTCAACCTCGTCAAGTCGTTCCAGTACAAGACGACGATGGTTGTCCCCTCGGCCGGCGTGCGCAACCTCACGTTCACGGTCAGCGACGATGCCGACCAGTCTGTCGTCACTGCGTCCCTCAAGGTCACGCAGATCAACGCCTACGCGCCGGTGCTCACGCTCGGTGTGCTGTCCGTGACGTACATCGAGAACGGCCCCGCTGTCGCGCTTGCGAACTCGGGCCTGACGCTGACGGACACGGACCCGGAGGGCACTTTCCTGATGGCTTCGGCGAACATTTCGATTGTGACCAGCTCCCTCGACGCTGCGTCGCAGCGCATCCTTGCCGACGTGAGCGGGACGGCGATCGCCGCGTCGTACGACGCCACGACTCGCGTTCTCTCGCTGATTGGCGCGGACACGTACTCGAACTACCAGAAGGTCCTGCGGTCGGCGCAGTACATCAACGACGCCGCGGAACCGGAGCCGGGCAGCCGCGACGTCGTCTTCCAGGTGTTTGACGGCAAGTTCTCGACGGCCGCGCTGACGCGGACGGTCGCGCTCACGCTGCTGAACGACAACGCGCCGGTCTTGCGCCTCAACGGCAGCAACGTGAACGCCTCTGTGACTTTCGTCGAGGAGGGCCCCTCGGTGGTGCTCGGTACGGATCTCTCTCTCCGCGACGCGGACACTGGCAACTTCATGCAGCAGAGTGCAGTCGTGAAGATTACGAACGCCAAGGACGGCGCGAACGAGCGTCTTGTCGTCGCTGGGACACTTCCCACGGGCATTACGTCGAGCTACACTGGTGCGTCGTGGACGCTGACACTCTCGGGTGCGGCGACGGTCGCCGATTACGAAGCGGCGCTCAAGCTGGTCGTCTACGAGAACGTTGCCGACGAGCCCGCGACCCCGGGCCAGCGCACGGTGTCGTTCGTCGTCTACGACGGGACGTTCCACTCCGTCACTGCCTACTGCAGCGTGACCATCCAGTACGTCAACGACGTGCCGGTGCTCACGCTCAACAGCACGTCCGTGTCGCGCGACCTTGCGCTCACTTACGTGGAGGGCGGAGTTCTCACCCTCGCGACGAACAACCTCGCCATCGATGACTCGGACAACGCACAGATGGCCAGCGCTTACGCCGAACTTCAGGCGATGCCGGACGGCGCCGCGGAGGTGCTTGACGCTGTGGTCACGGGCACGTCGATCACGAAGGCTTACGCCAACGGCCGCCTCACGCTCACTGGACCCGACTCTGTCGCCAACTTTGTGAAGGTGCTGAAGACAGTGACTTACTCGAATGCTAACGCGAAGCCGGGCAACCCGAACACTTCGCCCCGCGACGTGCGCATTGCGGTCAACGACGGCGCTGCGACGAGCGACTACGCCGAGGTCATCATCACGTTCCAGGCTGTGAACGACGCGCCGATCGTGGACCTGAACGGCACGCCGTCGGGCCGCAACTACTCGACCTCGTTCACGGAGGAAGGCGCGGCGGTGGCGATTGTCGATGCCGCGGCCACCATTGTGGACGTGGACTCGCCTCTGCTCGCCTCGGTGACGGTGACGTTCGTCTCGTCGCCGCCGGACGGCGCCCTCGAGAGCCTCTCGGCCGACGCGTCTGGAACGTCGCTGACGGCTTCGTACGCCAGCGGCACTCTCACGATCACTGGCTCGGCGCCCGCGTCCGACTTCGAGACGGTGCTGCGCACCGTCCGGTACCTGAACACTGCCGACGAGCCGAACCCCGCGAACCGTGTCCTCTCGGTCGACGTTTCGGACGGCTCTGCCGTCAGCATTCGCCTCTACTCGACGATCGCGATTGTGCTGGTCAACGACGCGCCCAAGCTCTTTGCGGATGCGACGACGGCCACCACCTACAACACGTTTGTCGTCGAGCGCTCGTCTGCCCTCGTGTTCCCCGAGGTGCGCATCACGGACACGGACGACACGAAGATGGCGACGGCAACGGTCACTCTGACGACTATCCTGAGCGCCGGCCAGGAGAGCCTGTACGTTCCCGCGGGCATCTCGAACAAGATTAGCGGAAACAACGCGACGGGCACGCTCACTTTGACGGGTGTCGCGACTATTGCGGAGTGGGAGACTGTGTTGCAGAACATTCGCTACACGATTGTCGACCACAACCCCAACGTCACGGCGCGCGTCATTACGCTCGTTGTGAAGGATCTGAGCATGGCGGCGTCCAACGTCGTCACGTCCATCCTCTCGCTTGTGGCCGTCAACGACCCGCCGATGAAGAAGAACACGTGGCAGTGGGACCACATCACGCTCGACGAGGACACGTCGTTCGACATTCCTGTCTTCGCCAACGTGTTCGACTACGACAACGTGCTCGACACGGCGAACGTCACGGTCACGACGGCGGCCTCGCATGGCGCGGCCACTGTTGCGGGCGGCGTTGTCACGTACACGCCTACGGCCGACTATTTCGGCGCGGACTCGTTCGTTGTGACTGTCTGCGATCTGTTCTCGTGCCTCACGCTGCCGATCGACGTTACGGTCAACACGGTCAACGACGGGCCGACCGCCGCCGACCTGAGCGTGGCGACGAGCGAGGACACGCCTGTCTGGTTCCACCTTCTTCCGCTTGTGTTTGACAAGGAGGACACGCTCACGGGCGCGCAGATCACAATCTCGAAGGCACCCACGCACGGCTCGGCGTCGCTTGCGACGAACGGAACGGTTCGCTACGCATCGGCGGCCAACTACTTCGGGCCCGACTCGCTCCAGTACACTGTGTGCGACCTTGGCACGCCGGTGCTCTGCGCGACGGCGACTGTGACTCTGAGCATTGCCTCTGTGAACGACGTGCCGACGGCGCAAAGCGCCAGCCTGACGACCCTGGAGGATACGCCGGTGACGGTGGACTTCGGCGGCCTCGTCGCCGACGTCGAGACCATTCTCGATGGCACGTTGCTGTCGATTGTGACGCAGCCCAAGAACGGCACTGCGACGATCAACATTGTCACGATGGTTGCCACGTACACGCCCGGCGCCGATTACTTTGGCTCGGACTCGTTCGTTTACAAGGTGTGCGACGCGGACTCGGCGTGCGCGCAGGCGACGATTTCGGTCACAATCACGTCGGTGGATGACCTCCCGCGGCCGTCTGCGTTCAGCGTTCGCCTCGACGAGGACACGTTCGTCGACTTTGACATGATGACCCACGTGTACGATCCGGACGATGTGATGACGCCAGCCAACGTCAACCTGCTCAACTCGACGGCTCACGGTGTCCTCACGTTCGACAAAACCACGGGCATCGTTCACTACGTCCCGGCGCACAACTTCAATGGCCGCGAGGTGGTCAGTTACGAGGGTTGCAGCTCGAGCGGGTGCGTGTCGTCGGCGTTTACGCTGGTCGTCGATCCCATCAACGACCCGCCGGTTGCCCGCGCACTGAACGTCTCGCTCAAGCGCGACACGAACATCACGGTGCCGCTGCTTCCGCTCGTCAGCGACGTGGAGGACACGCTCACGGGGGATCTTCTGTCTGTCTTCAAGTCGACGACTTACGGTGTCGTTTCGATCGACCCTGCGACCGGTGTGCTGCTCTACGTTCCGGATCAGTACTACTACGGCCTGGACTCTGTGACGTACCGCATCTGCGACCTTGAGGGCGCGTGCGCACTGGCGAAGGTGGGCATCAACGTAACGTTCGTCAACTACCCACCCGTTCCGGAGGACATTACGGTGTCGACGGACGAGGACGTCGAGTACCTCATCTTTGCCAAGGATTACGTCAACGACATTGACGACAACCGCGACAAGCGCAAGATGACCATCTCGCTCGTCGAGCGGTCGCTGCCGAACGCGACGTTGTCTCTCAACTCTCTCAACGGCATCATCCGCTTCACGCCCGCGCTCAACTGGTGGGGCTCGGTCTCCTTCAGCTACCGCGTGTGCGACTCGAACGGGGCGTGCGCGCAGGCCAAGATCTTCATGACGGTCAACTCTGTCAACGACGCGCCGCTCGCCTCTTCGCTCACCGGCATCAGACTTCTCGCGAACGCCAGCCAGACGTTCGACGTCCTGCCGAAGGCCACGGACGTGGACAACAACATTGACTACATGAGCACGCGGGTCGACGACCCCTTGCCGCCCGGCACGCTCACCATTGTCAACGTGACGGACGCCGCCTCGGGCGCTGTGCGTTCTGCCATTATGTACACGGCGCCTGCGTCGGGCTTCATCGGCCTTGCAACGATCTCGTACACGATCTGTGACCTCGGCATGCCGGTGCTCTGCGCGTCGGCCAAGATTGAGGTGTCGGTTGAAATCCTCGGACCTTACATTGCGAGCGTAATTGCGGCGGATCCCAACAACCGCGACTCGGAGTTTGGCATCGGCGACACGATCACGGTGAAGTTCAACGAGCCGACGAGCCAGCCGTTTGTTGACACGAAGCGCGACATTGACCGCGTGTTCGTGATGCCGGGCATTCTCGCGAGCGCGGACTATGTGGGCACGTGGTCCGACGCCGGCGCCACGCTTGTGATCGCGATCACGCAGGGCATTCATCCGATCCCCAACGCTCTCGCGCTGCTCGACGCTACCGTTCGCCTGCAGGTCCGCGCGTCTGGCAACCTGCGCAACGCGGCGCTGACGTCGCGCGCCTCGGAGGCCCTCTCGCCGCAGTGGACTGGCAACTGGGGAACGGCGCTGCCGAAGATTACGGACTTCGTCATCAACAAGGAGCAGGCAGACTCGTCGGACACTGGCAAGGCCCTTCCGCGCGGGTCGGTGGTCACTGTCGCCTTTAACGGTCCTGTCAACTTCAAGCATTGCGACGTCATTCCCAAGGAGATGGTCGCGAAGCTGTTCGACAAGCCCGAGACTCTCGGCGCGAACTTTGTCGCGCGCTTCAAGAGCTCGGATGGCACGCCGTGCCCGCCGCTGGACACGTCCAAGTACGGGGCAAACCTCGTCGGTCGTCTGTACGTGCGTGACACGAACAGCACGGGCGACTCTCTTGCCGCGAACGAGCTCGAGATCATCATCCTCGACTCGACCGGCCAGACCCTCGGAAGCTCTGCGGACGTCGTCACGGCGCTCACCATCAACCCGTCAGCCATCCAGAGCGGGCTCCTGAATAACTTTGCCGGCACAGGCAACGGGACGTCGGCGGACCTCTCGAACGACGTCGCGCTTTCCGACTATATCCAGCTTGACCTCAACGTGCAGTACGGGCAGTATTCTCTGCCGATCGAGCGCGAGGTCCTCTCGAACCTCTCGACGACGCTCAACACGACGACAGCGAACATTGTGCTCGTGCGGACCAAGGACAACGGATACGCGACGATGGTGTTCTACGTGACGTCGAGCAACTCAACCGCGACGACGCGCGCCGCGAAGGCATACCTCGCCGGCCTCTCGGCGAGTGCGCTGACGAACTTCATCCCGCGCGCTCGTACCATCACGACGACGTCGCCCGTGTCGGACGTTACGCGTTCGCCTGCGCCGAAGGTCATCGCGTTCTACGCTTCGGACCCCGACCAGGGCGATGACTACTACAGCCCCGGCGACGTCATTACGTTCGTGTTTGACATTCCGACCAACAAGCCGCCGGTGGCGACGAAGGCCAACATCGACCAGCTGATTCGGTTCTCGCAGGCGCTCGGCAACAGCTACGTCGGCGAGTGGACCGCGAGCAACACGCTGAAGATCACTATCCTCGACGTGATTGGGTCCCTGCCGCCGCGTGCGGGCGTCCTGACGGCCACGTTCATCAACGGCCTGCTCAAGAACCCGGACAACTCTTCGCTGGCGAGCTCCGAAACGACGTCGCCGATCTCGGGCAACTTTGGCAACCCGGAGTCTGTTCCTGTCCTCTACTACGCGCTGCCGGCCTCGCTCTTTGTCGTGATTGTGACGGTCGCGGTGCTCGTGTACCTGCGGTTCCGCCCGAAGCCGACCAAGAAGATCATGCCGATGCCGACGGACTTCCCGAAGGACGCCAGCCAGCCGTGGACGCGCCCGCCCGCGATGGTCGCCATGCGCAACAACCCGGATCCGTTCCTCAACATGCCGGACATTGGCGCCTCGCCCATGCAGCCGGCCATCCAGCAGATCGCGGCGCCGCCGCTGCCCCGCCAGGCCCCGATTGTCGCGCCCATTGCACTCGGACAGGGCTCGACGTCGCCCAAGGCTCAGCAGCGCGGCCCTCGCGCCGACGTGGTCAACTGGCAGGCCAAGCGCCGTCACCTCCCGAGCGAGGCGATCCAGCCGGCGCCGCCCGCGATGGTCCTTCCCCCGCTTCAGCGCCTCCCGATTCCGCCTCCGAACGGACAGGCTTCGACGGCCCCGCGCCGCCTGCCGTCCCTCGCAGCTCTCGGTCTCCTTCCGCCCAGCAGCGTCCGCGTTGGCCCTGCTCTTCCGGTCGACGCGCCGCCCGGCGCCCAGCCTCAGCCGGCCATGCTCCAGATGCCGCCGCTGCACAACCTCGAACCTGAGGAGGGCGGTGCTGAGGGCCCGAACGAGTCGGAGGCTTGAAGCGCTTCTCTCTCTTTCTCTTCTCTGTGACATCGGACGTCTAGTCTGACGTTCCGCTGACATTGAACATTTCTTCTTGGTGTGTTGTGCTGTGCGCGCTGTGTGTGTGAATTCCGTAAACTGGACACTCGACTCTTGTGTCGAGGCATTGTGTGTGAGACGCTCCCGTAACCCAAACGGGCCGGGTCGTCTGCGTACCGCGTTAAGCTCGCAAAAACGCAAGCGGCATTTCCTACGTTTTTACTTTTTTCGTTTTCGCTTCTTTTTTTTCTCGTTGCACGCGTAAGTTTTGCAAATACACTCGCACTTCAGGCGACAAGCACTCCATATATGTAGTGACGCAAACAGCATCCATACGCCACCGTGACGTAATTAGCAGGTCAGATCACCATGGCAACGATAATGTTAATTTGAGAGTTTTGATGAATTTTGACTGAATATTGCTGGGAGACGCAATCTAACTGGCCATGTGATCAGAAGAGAGTAGCAACTCGGCAAATGACCACACAACCACCAACACCATTCAACCTCGTAAAGAAACGCAGTGACGTCTCGGCGCAAAAAAGCGTGGCGCACACACACACACACACACACACACACTCACACTCACTCACTCACTCACAGGGTCTGTATCTTGCCGTGTGTGTGTCAACTGTTTGGGAGCCACCCGTTGGCTCGGTCTTTTTAGAGAGGGTTTGAGCGGGACGCGACCGGCAGGCGGGCGAATCGCCTGAACGAGCGTGCTCGCACTATGGCTGCGGCCGTGTCGGCGTCGTCCGGCAACCCGGAAGATGAGCTCGAGAACTTGAAGCGGCGGTTTGCGCTGCTGGAGGGAGACCGGAAGGCGTATTACGAAAATTCGCAATGGACCATCAAGGCGAATCGCGACGAAATCGCCGCCCTTCGCGCGGCCAACAAGGACCTTCGGCAGCGCATTTCGAAGATTACGAAGGGGGACATTCGCGGTGGCAGCGACGAGGCGTCGTTTGGGAGCGATCCCATCGGCAAGCTCGAGTACAAGGTCAACACGTTGCGAAAGCGCGCCGACGAGCTCAGCGACATCATCACGTCGAAGGAGGAAGAGTCGCAGCAGCTCGAAGACCGCCTTGAGGACTTAGAGAGGGAGGAGAAGAGCCTGAAGAAGACGGAGGAGGAGTCGCCGCAACTCGCGCGGATACGCGGTCTCGAAAATCGGCTCGAGAAGGCGCTCATCAAGTACAGCGAGGCGCAGAGCATCCGCAAGACGTACGAGGCGATCCAGCAGCGGCTGCAGGAGGAGCGCCTGACGTACGACAATCAGCTCGCTATGCTCGAGGCGGCGATTCGGGCGAAGGCGAAGGAATTGGAGGCGCTGCAGGTCGTGTCGCGGGACGCGCAGCACGCGAAGGAGGTGACGCGGTTCGAGCTGCACAATTTCGAGCAGTTTTTGGCGGAGGAGCGCAAGGCGCGCGAGCGGGAGCTTAAGGAGCGTAAGGAGATGGTGCGAAGCGTTCTCGAGTCGACCGAGAAGATGGAGAAGCGACAGCAGCGGTTGCAGGTCGTCGAGGGCGAGGACGAAGGCGCCGCCGGCAACGCGGTCAAGGTGCCTGACGAGGAACAGGAGAAGAAGCTGACGACGTACGAGGAGGCCTTCCGCAAGATCAAGGAGGCGACGGGCATCTCGGAGATGACGGAGGTGATCGACAAGTTCATGACGCAGGGCAACACGCAGACGCACCTCGCGAAGCTTCAGGAGGACAACGAGGTCGCTATTGTGCGCCTGACCGAGGAGAAGAACGCGCTCCTGGCCCAGCTGAACGAGCTCAAGTACTCCGGGGAGGTGCAGTCGGGCGGGCGGCAGCTGGTCGACGAGCTCGAGCGTCGCGTGCGCGAGGCGACGGAGCGTCGCGACAAGAAGGGCGAAAGCCTCTTGCGCGTGAGCCGCGTCATTGTGAACGCGAAGGCCGGCGTGCAGCACCTCGCGAACAAGATCGGCCAGGTCGAGGGCGAGCAGGCCATGCCGACGGTCACGGAAGAGAACATGGGCGACGCGCTCGCGCTGATCGAGACGCGTCTCCTGAAGATCCTCGCCAAGATCGACGAGCGCGAGGGCCAGATGACGGCCGACCCGGCGCGCCACCCGCCCCCCATTTCGCTCCCAGAGCACAACGTCCGCATCAAGCTGCCCGACCGGCTGTTGGAGGCGACCGGCGCGACGGCCGAGCTGCTCTTCTCGTCCTCGGACGACGACAACGTCGGCGAGGACGAGCTCCAGGACCGCGATGCGATGAAGAAGCAGGCGTACCAGATTGTTCACCACCACCAGGACAAGCGCCGCAAGGGCAAGAAACCCAAGCGACAGCCGGGCGGTGGCGGTGGCGGCGGCGGCGGTGCGCAGGCGCCTCCCGCGGCGCCAAAGGGAAAGTGAGGGACGCCGTCCTGCATTCCCGGCGGCTGTGCGTGCCGATGCGTATTGCGTGCCTTGTCGTCTTCTCTGCGCGCGCGCGGCGTTTTTTTGTTGGAGCCGTCGGCCACCGTCGTCGTCGGTCCATAAATCATCAATCTGTTTTTTTTTTTGAACTGCGTAACAACCGGTGTTACGTGTGGATGGAATGTGCAAGGTACAATTGGCTTGATGAACATCGCCAGCAGAAGGAAAACGTTGGCTCGCACAAACCACCGGCACTTTGTCTGTCCTCTGCGCTTCACTCTGCCTTGCTTTCCTGCCTGTTATAGCGCTGCTGTCCTTGCGTTGCTTGTAGGGGAAATGGCTGCCGCGGATGTCGCGAGTGCAACGGCCGCTGTTGACGCAGTGTACCACTTGCGCGACCACTTTTTCGAAAAGAGGGATGTCTCCCAGGCGTCCAAGAAGGGCGCGATTCTCGCTGCAGAGCTGAAGAAGGCCCTCGAAGTTGTCAATCCCCTCGTAGGTGCGTTGAATGCGTTTTCTCCGCTCGCAAGTTATGCGCGCAACTCAGCCGTTTGCTATGCGCAGATGCGCACCGGTCCAACCCTGTGCTCAACTATCTTCGCGGCCGCGCTCTGAACGTGCTCCCTGAGTACGATCGTGAGGCGGAGGAGTCCCTGTCGCGTGCTGTGAAGCTCGACCCCAAGTTCATTGACGCGTGGAATTCGCTGGGCGAGTGCTTCTGGAAGAAGGGCGACATCGAAGGCGCGCGCAACTGCTTCTCCGGTGCCCTGAACCATGTGGGACCCCTTGCTATATTGTGTCTACTCTGTATGCGTACGTGTATGCGTGGTGTATGTGTGTGTGTATTTTGGGGGG
>CALSCQ010002074.1:0-39635 GCA_943704525.1 Pigoraptor vietnamica | reverse complement strand
TTTGATCTGAAGGCTGCCGGCTTGGAGGCGGTCGTCGACTTTGCGCGCGTGCACTGCAGCGGGGGCGAGCTGGACCACGACATGATCTGTCGCGCGAGCGCCATGCTCAAGCTGCTCGTGCCCCACATTGCGCGCAAGGAGGCGCACGTGAAGGACACCCCATACGAGGGGAACGATCGCAACTTTCAAGAGGAGGACTGGGGTTCGTGGAAGGAACTGAAGGATGCGTTTGAGGCGGCTGCACGCAACAAGAACCTTGTGGCCAAGTTTTACTAGTCGCCCTTAGTTGGCACTCTGCGCACCGGTGCGTGTCAGTCTTGCCCGACATGCGCGTGTCAAGGTCAAGGAGCTTGGACAGGGTGGGCCTTGAGATTGAAGTAAACTCCAAGGCAAACATATGCAAAAACCGTTTCACACGGAAATTGATTGGTTAGATGCCACTGTGCTCAGTGTGGCGCTTTTTCCCTTCGGTCCCGACGAGAGGCATCTCCATTTTTTTTGTGTGTACAGCCCCTTTTCCCTTGTGTTTCGTGCCGTGCATGAGAAATGGGGTTGTATCGTGAAATACAGAAAACCGGGCCGGCCGTCAGAATCAGTAGCCGCCGGATTTCACGCTAAGTCGCGCTTGAAGTGGAGCAAGCGTGGACCACACCACCCGCCGGAGTACGCACGACCGGTATTGACCCCTGCATATTGAAACAACTTAACAGCCAGTGCGCACATTTTCCCGTTGTATGCTTGCTACTTAATCTCCTCCACAGCCCCGCAGCCATGGGTCGCAGCATCGCCTTTGAGCCGCGTACGAAGAACAGCGGGAGCTGCGACAACGGCATCTACGTGTCTCTCGGCTCCGGGAACGCGTGGCCCTTCTACTGGCGGACCCTGTGCATCGCCGCCTACCGTCGCGTCAAAGGTTTGTGGCGCAAGAGCGAGGATGGCGTCGCAAAGGATGACATTTTGGCTTCCATTCTTCGTGCGTGCCCCGCGAGGCGCCCCAGCCGATGTTCTCGTCGCTCTCCAGCATGGACTTTCGCTCCCCGGATGCAATTCTCAAGGCTGTGATGAGCGAGTTTAACGACCCGGTGTGCGTTAACATTAGCGAGCTGACGAGCGCCCGCAACTTTGCTGGCCTGAAGGCTGCCGGCTTGGAGGCGGTCGTCGACTTTGCGCGCGTGCACTGCAGCGGGGGCGAGCTGGACCACGACATGATCTGTCGCGCGAGCGCCATGCTCAAGCTGCTCGTGCCCCACATTGCGCGCAAGGAGGCGCACGTGAAGGACACCCCATACGCGTGCAATGTGAAGCACAACGTTCCTGAAATGTACGGCCGGGACCCATTTGCCGAACTGCGGGACGCGTTTGAGGCCGCTGCAACTAACAAGGACCTGGTGGGCCGCTTCTACTAGCCCGCTGTGCGACCAGGGATTTTGGGGCTTCCCTGCACACGCCTGTTTGTGTGTGTCGGCGATGTACAACTTTTAGTCGTGCGCCCCTTTGCAATAAACCGGCTTTGTTACGGCATAATCGAATTCAGTGCCGTTGAGACTCTACTGAGATGGACGAACAGACTGAGGCGGAAAACAGACTGAAACAGAGTGGCGCGCATAAAGTCGGCGTGTTGCGATAGCACGCACAGGAAGCGAGGGTGGTGCGAGTGCTTGATATATTACAAATTCATTGCACGCGTAAAGACAAAAAACGAAAATTGACAGGGGCTACTGCCCAGGGCCAACATAGCCGCCGAGCCCTCTCGGGTGACCGATACGTGACGACCGTTTCGCTATTCCATTTAGCGTCGCGGTAAACCCCACGTTCAATTGACGGGAATCCCCCCTTGTGTCGCGCTCGCCGTGGCCATGCTGAGCACGCGCGCGCGGCTGATGGGCTTGGACATGACCGTCGTCATGCCGGCCTCGCGACAGATCTGCACGTCGTTCTCTGTGACGTCGCCGGTGACGCCGATAATTGGAATGGACGCAAAGCGCTGGTCCAGCAGACGAATACGGCGGGTCGCCTCTGCGCACACAGAAGGGGAGGGGAAGATTAGTACAAATTATCGGAAAGTGCGGGCCCCAGAATAAAGAAAAAGCGAGCTTGAGGACGGCATCATAACGAAGCAAGGGACTTGGGACATAACGAGAGTGCGATAATAAGAAAAAGCAAGCCTGAGGACATCATAGCGACGCAAGGAAAGTGCGCAAGGGTGCGAACTGAAAACCCACCAAGGCCGCCCATGATAGGCATCTTCATATCAATCCAGATGTAGTCGTAGCCACCGCCGCTCGTCGTCAAGCGCAGAGCCTCGAGCCCGTTCTCCGCCTCGTCCACGCCCGCCGCACCGGCGCCCTCCAAGTACCTCCGCAGGACGGTACGATTGATGCGGTCGTCGTCAACCACGAGGTGCCGCGTCCCGCGCAGCGCAGCGCCGTTCCCCGCAAGCTTCGAAGCCGTCTGCACGGCGGTCGTCATTCCGTCGGCAGGTGGCTGCGTCTTGACCGAGGTGCACTCCGACTCGCTCCCGGAGGACGACGGTGACGTGGATTCGGACAAATTCGCGCTTCCCCGTCGCAACGACGCCGTGTCCGACCCCGTCTCACCCTCGCTCGACACGCGTGCAGGGACAAACGGAGTGAGCTTGTTGTACGGGTTCTTGCTGCTCGATTCGTACAGAACGCCGTTGCCCGTGAACGGCGGGCCGGGAGGCAGTTCACTCGGGCTGGCCATCACGGCGGGGATGTCAAGCCAGAACGAGCTGCCGTTGCCCTCCGTGCTGACAAAGTCGATCTCGCCGCCCATCAGCTTTGCGAGAAGACCGCACAGGTAGAGCCCGAGGCCCGTCCCGCCGTAGCGAGACGCGGACGCAGAGACCGACGTCCCCGCGCCCATGACGATCCGCTCGTAGTCCGGGTGGAACGGCTCAAACAGCAGGCGCTGCTTCTCCGCGCTGATGCCAAACCCGCAGTCCGACACCTTGAAGCGAATGCGGTCGCCACGCGAGTGCTCGGATCCCCCGCAGTTCTTTTGGAGAAAGCCAACGTCCCTGTCGTCGTCTTGGCCCACGCGCGAGACGGAGATGGTGATCTTGCCGCGCTCAGAGTAGCGGATGGAATTCGAGAGGAGGTTGAGAAGCACCTGCTTCACGCGGAAGGGGTCGCACCGCACGGGCGTCGTCTCGAGCGACTTGTCGCAAAATTCGACGCCGACGCTCACGAAGGGCTTCTCGGAGAGCTTGGGTTGCATGATCGCAACGGCCTCCGCAACAATCGGCCGCAGAAGGACGGGCACCGGCGTTATGACGAGCGCGCCATCCTCGAAGCGGCGAATTTCGCGCACGTCGTCCACGACGAGCTTGAGCAGCTGACACAAATGGTCGATGCTGACGAGGTCCGAACGCACCAGCGAAAGCTTCTCGACGAGCGTTGCACTCGGCCTGAACGAGCGCGGCGTGAGTGGCATGGCAGTCGGCGACGAACCCTCGCGCCCCCCGTCCGTCGTTGACACAGAGAGCGCCTTCGCCGCTCGGCCGCGGGGGATATCCACAGGGCACGTCGAGGGCGCGTCGCACGTGGCCGACTTGTCCACCGATGTCGCGGGTGTCGCATCGGTGGCACCAGCCGTCGCTGCTTGTTGGTCTGCGAACGTAGACTCCGATTGGGCCGCCTGCTGTTCGGCCATTGAGATGCAGGCGGAAACGCTGCCGATCGCGAGCTCCAGGAGTCCCATAACGCCGTTGAGAGGGTTCCTGCAGGTAAGGCGCCGATAACGTTAGCCAACAAAAACAGCGTAAGTTGAAAGCAGCGGAAGGTCTTTGTTTTTGACCCTCACCTGAGCTCGTGGTTCACGTAGCTGCGAGAAATAAATCCGGGGCGGGGGAAAGCGCGCGAGGGAAAAAGTCAGCCCACACTTGAATCGCGTAATCAACCACAAACCACACAGCACAACCACAACACCACACTCACCCGACCATCCTTGTGGCCATGCGGTGGCGAACATCGGGCAATTTCGGGTCCGGTAGGATGCCAAGCGACGAGTGCGAGTGCGACGACGCCGTGGACGAGCCCGAAGAGCGCCGACTACTTGTCGCTTCCGCTTCCGAAGCGGACGGCGCAGTCTTCTGCTGCGCACTCTCCGATGAGCGCGGCGAAAGCTGCCGGATTTGTCGCACGTCCCCTCGGCCTGACAAGTCGACGTTGAGGGCGAGAGAGACAAACACGCCGGCCATGAGGACGACCGACGCGACAATGTGAGCCACGACGTACGCAACGTCGACAGCGAGAGGCGACGACACGGCGTTGAGCGTCTCGGCCTCGAAACGCGCGTGAATGGAAAACGCGGCAAAGGTCGCCAGCACGATGACAAACAGGCGCGCGCCGAGCGTAACGACCCGGTTGTATCCCACGAGAGCGTGGACGGAATGGGACGCCGGCAACGCAAGTGCCGCGGGTCGCAATGACTGACCGCCGGCGAAGAGCGCTGTTTGTGATGGGGCCATTCTTGGCTGGAGTATGTCGAGTGTAAGGCCGGTCGATATGGCGGGGTGCATCACCTCAGCCCGCGAAACACGAACCCTTTGTCCTTGTCAATTTCGCATCATTCCGCAGTGCTGCGACGGCGAAAACATGAGCATGTGCAGCCCAACAATAACCAATGCATGACAGGACACTATGGTCGCCAACTCACCAGTTTGCGAAGGAACAAATGGTCTTCTCAACTGGGTGAACCGCTGTTCAAAAAGTTACACGAGAGGCAACGTGTGCACGATGCGTCTTTGCCCAAGCGTACATAACTCACGAGCCCCCCCAATTTACCCTAACAACTGGCTGTTGCGTGCGCGAGAAGGAAATGACACATGCCGCGTGCTGCGTGCGTGCTCGCGGCCGCTCCCTTTCACGCGATGGCTCGTGGAGGACACGCGCAGGCCGGGGTAAGCTACGCGAGGCTCCCGGAGCTTTTGTCGGACCTTGCAGGAAGCGTGCAGGACCTTCCATACGTGCCTGTGGAGCTGTGTGTGCAACCGCGCGGGGAGTGTCTGGGAAAAACGTGTACAGCACGGAAGTATTGATAGTGTCGCGTGCCGGTAACATGCGACTTGGATTTTCCCCACGTGCGGTTTACTGGCACCATACGTGGCATTCCACGAGGTAACCGGCTATACATTAAATCCATACGTAGCCGGGCTTTATTTTTAAAAGTTCCAGTGTGTATGAATATGTATGGCATTGCACGTTACCACGTGCAGGTAACATTAATTTCTCCACAAGAAGGAATAATTAAAACGTTTCCCAAGTTCACACTATGGCAATGTATGGCATTTCATACTCAACCAAACGGAAGCGAAAAGTAGGAAAAGCGAAACGGCAGCCGAAGTAAATGCGAGCCAAAAACCACTCACCGCGTTCGGGTGGCTCAGCACTGTGTGACATCACATCACTGTAGCACACCAATCCCAATCGATGGAGGGATGGCCCAATCGATCGAGGGGATGGCCCGTGTGGTGTGATGTGGGGATGAACCACACGGATGAACACACGGATGAGCCCGCGGATGAGCCAAAAAAAAAAAAAAAAAAACGAAGGTCTCCGGCCCCCGCGCGGCTAAGACTTGCCCGGAATGGGTTGCCGCACACTCCTCGCTCCTTTGTGGGCTCTTCAAAGCAAAACAGTGCCCTGTCAGGATGGAGGACACCTCTGTGCTTTGCCCACTGAATAGAAAACCCGTCATTTTCAGTCGCCACCTGGGGGTTCGATCACATTAACAGCGCGCGCGCCCAAATGCTAAGAAGAGAACCCCGAAGGGCAAGCTCTGCGCCCGTGGAGCGCGGCGTCCGAGCGGCGGAGCCGAAATATGACCGACATCTTTTAACTTTAAAATTAAAGCCGGCTAACGGTTGCTTGTCCCGCCGATCGTTGCTCAGTTGCCGCATGGGGCGCCAGCGGATACTACTTGAGGCATCAGTATGTTCAAATACCCCATTCGGTAGGTAGGTGTCATTCCGGCCAGTGCGCGCTCTCACGTTCGGTGCATCCTAGTCGTGCTTGCGGCGGGTCTCGCCGAACTGCGCCCGTGCAGCACACGGTGTGCAGTCCGGGCCTCACGGCGCCGGCTGCGGGTTCGTGATCGGCTCATGGCCGCCATTGGTGCGCCCGGCGCGCCGTCACAGCCGGATTGAGCCACTGTCCGAAGAAGGCCGATCAGCTGCAGAGTGACTGACTGCACAGACTGAATCCCCGGGATGCGCCCCCCTGCGCGCCGTGAGCCGCGCTCCACCCGCCTCAGCAGTTCTTTTGCTGGCGACACTGATCTTCAATTCACTTGCGGTTCTCGCACACCGCCGAAACTGCCGCAAGTCGGCTCCGCGCCGGCGGGGCGAAACGGGCTGCATCACCTGCGCGCGGCCGTTCGCGTCGCCAGTCCAGCGGGTCGACTGCCAGTGGCGGGCCATCCCAGCCACTGCCCGGCAATGGCAGTCGGCCTTCCGCCACTGTACGACCGCCTCGGAGCCAGCCGAGTGCGCCAATGTCGTTGCCACACCGTGACTTGCCGGCGGCTCTGTGGCCGCGTCGGACGCACCGTCCGGTGCCCGCCCGGTCTCACGGTCAGCCGCGGCGGCGGCGCCGGCGGCACACAAACGCGCTGCACTCAGTGTCATTAGGCAGCCAGCCGGAACTGAGGCTGATGACCGCCGGCGGCGCCGAGTCGGTGCGACCGACGGCATCAACCTAGCTTGTCAGTCGTGCCGCGCCGGCTTGGCACCGCGCGCGGCGCCATAATGTTTATAAGGGCACTCGCTGCGTCCGCGACTGATCCGGGCGGGAGTCTGCACCAAACACCGATGGCTGACTGAGGGTGGTTGCGGGGCCGCCCGGCCGCAGCCGGGGCCCGAGCACTGCACAGCACGGCAGTGGAGAAGCGGATGGCGTCCGGTGGCGTACGGCGTTGGTCAGGCGGCTAAGTCCGCTGTCTCAGGTAGGCCGACCCGCCGGCCACACCTGAATCGGCCTGGAGGCGCGAGGTGACCGCCGGCCGGGGAGGCGTATTAACCGGCGGCCACTCAGTCACTGGCGACTGAGGGCGCCGGTCGGGACCCGTCCAAAGCGTGATCAGTGGGCTCACCTGAAGTTTAATTGGCCAGACGAGTGGCGGCCGGGGACCACCGACTGAACTGACTGACGCATCAACTAATATCAACAGAACACTGAATCATTAACCGGCGGTTGCAACGAGTTCAGAGACTGATAGTGCCGGAACATGTCCCAAGATAGTGAGCTGTGCGCAATAGCTGTCTCCGAAGAATTGTCACTGGCAGTCTGACTGACGGGGCCGGCCGCCGGTTCAGTACGGCTCTACGTGTACTTTTGTTCTTGTTGCGGGCTGCCTCTCAGTCACTTGCCGTGTCATGGTCGACATCGCCAGTACTGCCCGTTCTATTCACTACTGAGTCGACGGCACTCTCGCCGGGCGTGTGTCTTGCCGTCAAACAAATTACGCCGAGTGCCGTCGCCAATAGAAGGGCAGTACGACGTCGAACTGACAAGATTGAGCCGGCGATCGAAGAACGCACGTAGAGTACATTAATTAAAGACAACACACCGGCACACACAAGGCACCGCGAACGCTAACCCTGTGGTCGCACGCACAGCGTTCCGACAACCCGTCAGAGACCGTCGAGTTTTATATGCACCAGCAAACTTTGCATTGCTCTGGGGAGATTTCAGTACCAGAAGGACCGTCTCCGCGCCTGTGAACCGTGACATGTGGCCGCAACTGAACCCTTGATATGTCCATTTCTTTTCCAGCTCGAGTGCAATTCTGCCGCCGTTGCTCATACTGAAGTTTGGGAATGCCCTGCGCATGTCCTCCGCCAGTGCGTCGAGAACACCCTCGTCACGCGCGCACACGCTCACCAAAGGCTTCGATTCGTCGTCGTCGCATCCCAACGCAACCGACGTCATATGCACGAACTCCAAGACCTCTTCCAAAGCACTGACGTCCCCTCTCACCGCGATCACGAGCAATGTCTTCCGGAACAACCGGAATGTGCGCGAAATGCTTTATAATGTCCGGCGGGGGCGCATGGGAAGGCAAACGAGGGAGGTGTGACTTGCAAATTGCGCGTATCCCCGGTTTGAAGCGCATAAGGCCGCCGGTCGGTAACAGATTGGTGGCGGGTTTCTGCGCGTACGGATTGCGAATATGCTGACGTTCGACGCTGTTGGCGGCGAGCTCAACGCACTCGTCCGCCTCCATTGTGCGAACGGCGCCGACGACGCGAGGTTGAGGATGGCCACATTCATTTTCCATTGGCAACCCACGGATCCAACGAGCAACATTAGCTTACCTCATCCACACCACACCGTCATCACACCTTTCCACCAAAGGCCGTATGGACGACGGTGCGCGAATGGCGATTCTGGTGCCTCCTTTCGGTCTTTATTCGCCGCACACTGGCAGTGCTCTCGGAATTGCGTACTGCGGCGGTGTTGTTGTGCGCGCCAATCAGCTCTACGCCAGTTTGGAGCGCTGCGCTACGCACCCGGCCGACTTCGAAGCCGCGTATGAGGAACGCGCCGCGGCCTCCACGACCACACGCTAGCGAACATGCTCCTCACGGCAGCCACCTCTTATGGCATCGCCCATCTCGACTTTGCCATAGCGCGCTCGCCTGTTCCGCTCAAAGACATGCCCGGAAAACCGCGAAGATTCACGCGAACGGAACGAAGGACTCTGCGATGACGGCGCGGCTGCGCCAGCTTGGACTGAAGCAGACGGTAGCCAACATCAACGCCGACGAAGTCGTGTATTGCATGACGACGGACTCAGGGCGCGCTCGTCTCCGCGGTGACTACTCCGCGGCTCGCGCAAACGATCCGAACGATCGTCGCGTGCCGCCGGGGCTGCGAATGCGGCTTGTGTCGGGGTGTGCACACCGCCCTTGGAGCGTGTTCCGCTGGGTCCTCTCTCGCCTCGACGCTTCCGAACGCGAGGCCGAATGTGACAAGGCGCTGCGCTACTGTCATGGCAAGGGATACCGGGAGTTTCTCTTGGCTTGAGGAGAACGAACCCACGTGCGTCAAACGGTGCGCTGCAAACCTCTCGTGAGGTCGAGCGCGCTTGGCACGTCTTGGATTTCCGCGCACCGAGTGTGCGTCTCGTGTGAGCGGATGGGCGAGGCCACGAGTTCATTCAATGATCAGGGCTGTCTCTCGAGAACGCACAGCCGAATTGTAGCCAGCGGTTGTTTGCGTCGGACGGGGCGGAGCAAAGGGAAGTGCGCGCATGCCGTGCGGTTGTTTGCCAGTGGTGCAGTGTGTATATTGCAGAGTCATGATCGCCGACTGCGCATATATAAACGATGTTCACTCTCAGTGTCTGTCGCTGTGTATTTAAACTAGAGCAGCGGTTTCGGAGAAGCCCTCGCCGTCGAGTTGCGCACGGGCCTCATCTCTGCTAGCATCGCGAGAGTGAGACCCTCCTGTCACGTGGAAAGCGCAAGCCGTTAGTCCAGAAGCCATTACACCGGCATCACGCACCAATCTCAGCACTTTGAAGTGCAACCGAGAGACATTCCCTTTGGAGCACACAATATGTAAGGCACGCATTCGCCGACCCACCCTGGGCACGAGCAGCGAGGGAAAGCACTCGGCGTTCAGCAGAGGCGATCGGCGCGTGTGTAGCCGAAGAATCCGCAGGGGGCGGCGGAATGACAACAGTGCGTCGCGCTTGACGTTGATGACACGCGGGAGGGACGGCACTGGCTCCGGGACAATAGAGACGACGAGGGGCGGCACCACGGATGGCACGTCGACATCGAGGCTGTCGTCGGTAGTAGGGACACTGGTCGCCTCAGTGGAATGGGTGCCAACCACGACGCACGCGACTCTCGCCTCTGCGCCGTCGTAAGAAGGTCAGCAAGATGGACGAATTGTGAAGGAAGAACTACAACATCTTCTACTCGCTCACCTTCAGCCAAGGCAACGAGGGCTGCACGGGCGGCTTCCTCGGCAGCCGCGTCACGCTCCTTAATCGCCGCCACGAATGCGCGCCGCGAGAGCACCATTCGCCACGTGGACTGGATGGCGATCGCAGCGGTGCGCATGCGGTTGAAGTGGGCGCGTGCCGAGTGGGCGCGGAAAGCTGCGGGGGCGACGCGAGGCCGTCAGATGCTGCAGTACGGTAACTGAAGGGAACACACGTGCAGTGCATGCATGCATCCGTTCGTCAAGGACTACCGACTCACACAATCGCGCACAAACGCACGCATGCCACGTGAGTCGCTACACACCGCGCTGGAGAGTGACCACGGCGCGGACGAGGGCGACGAAGTTCCGACGCGTTGCGAAACGGCGCCAAGCCGACTGGATGGCAGTGGCAGCGCACCACAGCCGCTGTCGCCGAAGGGCATCCAGCCGCGCGCACTGCGACAGAACAAAAAGTGCGTGCGTTGGCGAAGATTAGCGAAAGTGACGAACTGCAAGACGCAGACGCGCACGAAGCTGAGGAGAACCGGCGCGCATGCGATGCAATGAATCTTGCCGAACAGCATCTCTAGAACGAAAAAAAAAAAAAAAAAAAAAAAAAAAAAAAAAAACACGGCGGAATTCAGAGGCACTGTGACGCACCTCCTTCTCCCCAACAAACACGCGCGCCTTTCCCTCAGCGATGCGAGCGAGGCCCTCTGCCGCCAGCATGCGCGCAATGCCCGTCGTCCTCTCCGCAGGCGGCGCCGCGCTCATCAACAGACCGTACCTGGAGGACACATGGGACAGGTGTTGGAAGTTGTTCGCAACACACTAAACGCAGAAGAGTGTATACAGTGCGGATGCATGGATGACCACTTTCGGATAACGCCAAGCGCACGAACTGGTCCCAAATCCACCCACCGCGAGGCAAAGTCCGCCTTGGAAAAGCGGTGGGGATACCCCTGCGCAAAGAGACGCACAGTCTCCGTCACGCCGCACGCGCGCACTTGCTGGCGCACGAGCCACGGGTCCCACAGCGCCGCGCTCGCAGACATGTTGGGCTTGACACAGCGAATGTAATGCGGCGTCGTGGACTCGAGAATCTCCGCGAGGCGCGCAAGCGAAAGCTGCATCACGAGGGGGAGGAGATTCAGCTTACCGTTTCTTTGTCACCGAGTCTCCATCATGTGGACCAGAGCAGACTATAAGACGAAGTTTGCAGGACGCACAACATCCTCACAAAGCCCAAGCCCACCTTGAACTTCCCCACGACGGTGCGCTGGGATGTCGGTCGCGAGTCGGCCCGTGGCCTCCCATCGCCGCTTCCACGGACGGGCGACGAGTCCCTTCCGGACGCCTCGAACAGGCTGCGAAGAATGCCGGCGCGCCGGGGCGTGCTTGGCGTGGCCTCGCCCACAGTCGCGAGGAACTCGGGCGCAGTGGATGGAGTGGGTCCCTTGGTGGGGGTCACGCACGTCCCCGCACCACCGGAGTCGCTCCGTCCGAAGAGTGAGACAACGAGGGCGTCCGTGCTTCGCGCAAGAAGTTGGCGCTGGTCCGGCATCAGGTCGTCGACGTTTTTGGAGAGGAATGCGGCGACGTTGTACTTGACGGGGCCTGCACATCAAACGTGGGGAGTGTTGTGTGAGTTGAAGAAGTGCAAAAGAAAACAAAGAAGGTTTCTCTTTTGCAAGATTGCTTACAGACACGGGCATGGGCGTACGCGGTCGTAGAAGTAGTGGACGGTAAAGGCATCGCAACAAGGGACTCACCGGCGTAGTGGGCGAGCACAAACTCGCAGTTGCTCCCCCGCTGTGCGGAGAACGGGCGCTTCGTCTTGAGGCTGGAAGAGAGGCGATCGAGCAGGGCCTTCGGTTCGGTGCTGCGGCCAAGGCGGGACTCCTACGGAAGGACGAGGGCGTCAGAGGCCTCACAATACAATTCGTTTGGATGCCAAAGGTGTGCGGCTGCATGAGACTGAATCCCTTTTGGACGCACGCGCGGATGAACACCACCAGACGCACAAGGACGGAACGACATGGAGGGCATTCCCACCTCGTCCAGAATGGCGAGTATTCCCCCGTCGCCCTCAATTGCGTCGAGACAGGGACGATTGCCGTCAAAGGACACTTGCGAAAATGTAATGCCTTCCTCGGCATACACCTGCGCGCACACATTTGACTTTGTGAGCCGGAGCAACGAAAAGGCGCTCACGGGCAGCAACATCGGCTCAAGAAAAGCGTCAGCAGTTGAAGAGACGATAAGGGTCACGTGAACCAGTTTGCACACTTAATAAGAAGCAGAAGAGTGACTGGAGGAGAATGAGTGAGACAAATACTTCGAAAGGAACACGCGCAACAGCGACAAAGAACGGACCTCCTGCTCCAGCCGAATGACGCGCGCCACGAACTGCTGTTGAAGGCGCTCGTTGGCGTAGTTGATGCACAGCTGTTCGAGACTGTTGGCCTCAAACGACTCGAACCCGTACATGTCCAGCAGTCCCACAAACCGCGCGGGCAGCTGCGACGACTCCCTCTCGCACGGCGGCTTTATGCGGTCGTTGATGTAGTCCACGACGTGCGCGAACAGAGCACAGTAGAGTTGCTTCGCCAGCGACTCGCGCGAGGCGGCAAACTCGGCGTCCGTCGTCGGCTTGAAGAACGTCTCGTTGCGTGCGGTGATGCGCCGGTGCGTCAGCGTCTGAAGGAGATCGCGCGCGTCCACGCCGAGTAGGCGCGCGCATGTGTGGAGGCTCGAATTCGTATCCGCCGGATCGCATGGGCGGTCGACTGAAGGGGGGAAAAAACAAAACATGCGAGCGGTGAGCACACGAAACAGCATGTGTGATGAGAGCAATAACCGCTTAGAACACGCAACTTGAAAGAATAATGCCGCAAGACTGAGGACGCATGTGCAAGGGGTTTGCTTGTGTGTGAGCCGACGGAAAGTCCCCCAACGAGAGTACATCCGCGCATTACGACACGCGCAAGCACTTGCAACTCGAACACATATCGCCGCGTATGCAACGAAGAGAAAACAAAAAGATATCTAGGTACAAGCAGTGACAGGAGGACGGGGATAGGGTTATAGTGCGCCCACCGTTGCCGAGATGGAGCACGGCGGCGAGCATGCTCTGGACGGCCGCAATTCGGTCCGCCCCCATCCCAATGTCCGCCATCGCATCGACCGTCGCCGCGAGGTCGTCTGCCACCCCGTCCGCGCGCACCGCCCCCTGCTCGCTGTCCCCGCCGAGGTAACGGAACGGCCGCAACCTCGAATGGTCCGAGGGGTCGCACAGGCCGAGTGAGGAGCGTGTTGTCGCGTCCGCGCCGCGAAGAAGCTGCGAATAAGAGGCGGTATCTGTAAGTTGAATCCGACTCACGGCATACGCGCACACGCCTTCTTTGACAAACAAGCACATAATAGTCGCAAGAGAGCACCAACCTGGTAGAAAATGTGATACGTGCGCTCCCGCTGAGCATGCGTGACCGTCCGCGTGCTCTCGAGCAGATACGTCCTTATGGTCGCGCCAGTGATGTCGCCCGCTTCGCCAAAGTAAATCTGAATGTACTTTCCAAAGCGGCTGCTGTTGGCGTTGCGCACCGTCTGGGCGTTGCCTGTAAATGGGGTGTGGAGAGTCAGAACGCGCAAACTTGATTGAATGTGTGTGTGTGCGTGTGTGTGCGCGTGTGCATCTGAATAAGTGCAAGGCCAACAGCCCACCGAATGCCTCCAAGATGGGGTTTGAGTCAAGAATGCGGCGTTCGACGTCGCCAACCGTGTGTGCGTCGGCGCCAGTCGCAGACGCAATGAAGCGCATGAGGTATGTCGTGCACATCGTCTGGACACAACAGGAGTGTTTCGCAGAGTGAGAGAGAGAGAGAGAGAGAGAGAGAGAGAGAGAGAGAGAGAGACAGAGAGAGAGTGAGAGAGACAGAGACAGGGGGGGGGGGGGGGGGGGCATATTAGTGTGTGATAGGCGTGCAAGCTTGAAACACCATGGACGAATAGAAAGTGCAGAGAATTTGTCCAACGGCGTTTCGTTGCTCTCCGGGACTTGCGTCAGCATCGCGCGCGCATTGCAAACGTACGCACCTTTCCCGAGCCGCTCTCCCCCGTGACGATCAGCGACTGGCTCACCGGCGGCGCTGCGGGACCGTCACGTGCGCTCCGGCGGATGTCCGCCGCCCGCGACATGCTCTGCAGTGCGTGCTGGGCGACTCCAAAGGGGTGCGGAGGGAGTGTGTCGATGGGGCTCTCTGACGCCGAGTACTCGGCAATCGCATCGGGGCCGTATATGGCAACGGCGCGGTAGGGATTGACGGAGACGAGGCTGGGGCCTGGGCAGACAAGGACGGGTGTGGGACACACACATGTCGCACATTCCTTCGGGTGTGTGGGTGGTGCGTGCATGAAGTGCGGCCGCATACGATGCATAATTTGGCGCGCGCGCGCGCGTGTGTGTGAATGTGTGTGTGTATGTCTGTGTGAGAGAGAGAGAGCAGCAGCAGTGCGGTAGTTCGTGCAGCACACTGCAACTGGGAGTCAGGCGTCCGTCGACACGAGACCGCACCTGCGTATGTGTAGAAAGTCCCCGCCGAATAGCGCATCTCGAGTGTGCCGAGCACTGCGGCAAAGACAAAAAAGGAGGAAAAACACAGACGTTAACGAACACGCGCCCATTAGCTAGAGAGTATCATGTGCATAGTGCCATACCTCCGTCTTCCGAAAGAGGCCTCAGGCGCGCGAGGTCGTCGACATTGACGGCATTGTTCCTGTCCGGTGTGAGCTGCGGTGGGACTTGGGATCGCCGCCGCTGAATCAAAGTCGCGTGGATGAGATCTCATGACGACGATGCATGCAATTCATGCCGCACATGCTTCCGTTCGCTTTTCAGCGACTGCCGTCCTCACCGGCGATTTCCTTGTCGGCGTTCCGCGCTTCTGCTCAGGGGAGTTGCGCTTGTGGCCGGGCGACCCGCGCACGAGCGGACGGTTGGGCGATGCATTCTCATCTGTGCGCATCATTCTCTGTTTTGGGGACACGGCTCCCCTGTGGAGCCGCCGCACACGGGCGCGAGGGGCGTCTGCTGATCGCGAAGGCTGGGCGCGTGCCCTTCTCTCCGAGTCCCACTCTTGAAAGCCGAAGAACGCAAAGCTGTGCACACCCTCCACTTTCTCTTGCCCTGTTGTGGCAGATTGGAGGGAGAGTGTCGAGGTGGCCGTTGCCAGTGTGACCCGGTCGCCGGCTTCGGAGGCCTAATTGTTTAGTCTCAGTTACAAGGCTCAGTAGGTCCGGCTGCAATGAGTCAGGTTACCCAATTCAAAATTCAAATTTTGCCTGGCGCCGTCACGTGATTGGGCGCGCATTTTTGTGCCAGCAAGCCGTCCAAGTTGTACCTTTGAGCCGTTTCTCACACCCTGTAGCAGTTTACAAAAGAGCATGACATAGTGGCGGAGTGCGGGGGAGATTTGTGTGAGGCTTTGGGAAATGGCGGCCGTGGTACGAGCGGTACCGTCGCACCCGTTCAAGTGGGCGGTGCCGTCGCCAGTCAAGCTCAACCGTACCACAATCGCGCCTGAAGAACGCAGGTGAGACGGACGGTGATGATGGGCAGAGTGCATTGTGTATGGTTGCATGTGGGTGCACGTGTGTGCGCGTATTTGCTTCTTCAAAGTCACACGTTCTCACCGTGCATCCTGGTGCCTGTCGACTGTACAGGACACCGGCTGGTGCCCCCAAGCCCATCGAGGCGGTTGTGGAGCGTCACGTGCACGGGAAAGAGAACGACGCGGCGGTGGGTTATGCGAGCAGCACCGGAGGCTTCGCGCAACCGTATGCTCCCACCGCGTGCTGTTCTGTTACCCGTTCATTGACCTCGTGTGTCGGTTGCAGTCGCTCGCAATAATCGAGGCCGCGAAGGCAGAAGCGCGTCGCCGGGAGAGAGAAGAACGGCAGAAGGAGTTTGAGCGACGCCTTCAGCAGCGCGTGCGGGCGGCCAACAAGAAACTAACGACGCGGAAAGTGGAGGTGGGACAGCCAGCCACTCATAGAGCGACGCGAACGCGCAAGCGCATTCACGACGTGTGACACTATTTGCACGAGCGCCTTTAAGGCCCTTACACTGTGTGTCGCAGTCGGACAGACCTGTTATGGCGGCGGAAGAAAAGGCGCGCGACATATCTGCCATGGTGAGATTCGGTTGCAGCACACACATATACGAATTCTCGGACTGCGACTTTCGTCTTTTCTCGCGCCGATTGCACGGTCTTCACCTTCTTGCGCTCTCTATTCGTCCTCTCCATATGTCGTTATCAACGCTCCCCCCTTGTCACAGGACCCTGCAGAGTTGCGCGAGAGAGAGACACTCACAATTCGCGTTCCAACGGCATCGAACGCCCCGGCAACGCCAAAGGGAGGCGACGTCCATGTCGAGACCAACGTGAGTGACGTGGCTTCTCGATTGCATGCACACAGTTTGGGTACCTCCATGCTTACGGGATCTACTCTCGTCGTCCACCCTCTCTTCCTTCGTTTGCAGGCTCTTCAGTCGGCAGACTATGCACGAAGAGCCCTCGAATCGCGTCGGGGGATCGTGCCCAAGGTAATGGCGCGCACACGCACGACGCACAATGCGCACGCATCACGCACACACACACGCACACACACATACACACACGCACACACACACACACACACACACACACACGTGCGCATGAGTTTGTTGGAACGGCAGGAATGGTCACGCGCATTCTGATTCTCGCTCCATTCACAGCAATTGCCCTATGAACCCGCGAGTCCCACATTAAGAGAGGTTCACGAGGCGCGTTTCGGTGCGAGCCTTGAGGCGTGGGGCAGCAAGGTGAGGCGGGAATGTCTACGCCAACGTCACTATGCATGCAATGGTCCCCTTTCGTTTTGTTTTTTCACATTTCGTTTACGCTCCTCAGTGATCCTGCATGCGCTAGCGGCTTAAACCTCTGTCCGTTTCCCACCCTTCTTTCGTGCAGCTGCGTGAGGAATATCTCGGCGCGCCGGTGTCGACGGAAGACAACCCGCCCATGGAGCGTCCGCGCAGCCGCAGCCCCAAGGGGACGAAGGCGAGGAGCCCCAGGGCGGCATCCGGGGGTGTCGTCTTTGTGGACGACAGCGACGCTGTGTCCGATGGGGCGGACGAGGAGAGTGTCGTCGACGAAACGCACTTGAACGGCGCGTCGCAGTTTGTGGCTGATCACAGGCGGCGACTGGAGGAGGCGCAGAAGGTATGATGTTGTGTATGTTTTTATTTCGTGTGCGGTTCTGTATGTGTTTCTGGTATTCACTGTGCGTGTGTTTGCACGTAACAGGCGACTCTCACTGACGCGCCTTTCTGCGTGCGGTCGTGTTGCAGGCGCGGAGTCACGTGCATGCGACGCGACGTGCGTACATGGAAGCGGAGAGGCAGCTGGCGCGGGAGATGGTGCGAGACGACAACCACAAGTGGGTTTGCTATGTCCGATGGTCTCTATTTGGGCTCATGTGCTCTGTGTGCCAGTATGAGCGCACATTTATGGTCCTTCCATATTGACACAACGCAAGCAGGCGGTCTTTGCGGCGTGTTCGGGTTCCAAAGGAGAAAGCGAGGGCTCGGCAGGAGCGTATCATCGCGGACATCGAGAGGGGGCCGCAGAAAGGTGCTCAACGCATACACACACACACACACACACACACACACACACACACACACACACACACACACACACAGACCGACGCAGTCACGCGTCTCCTCTCAGCTGTTCCTTGCTTCATTCATCGCGGTTGTCAATTCAACAGTCCCTAATTGTCTTATCCTCCGCAGCGCCCAAACTGGATCCCGCCGAAGCCCAGCGCATTGCTCGTCAGGGGGAGGAGGCCGTCAAGCGCGTCGCTGCCCAGCGTCAGTCGGAGTTGGAACGGTATGCTCACGTCGTGTACGTGCGTGGGTGCTTGCACAATCGTGTGGCCAACGCGCTCGTCTTTCCGACCAGGTACACCGACGCACTCCGTCGGCGGCTGCGGGACAAGTGCCGGCGAGCGGGCATTGCGATCCCTTCCCTCTGCGCTTGCGGCCGCAATGCGTTCGATGCACACCCATCGCAGTGCGCCAGCAACTGTCCGTACAAAAACAACCCGCGTGCCCACGCGCGCGCACTCGCCGCCCTCCTCGAGTCTGTGGGCGCCATGTGACGTGCTTCTCTCTCCGACTACCCCCACCGCCTTCCTACCCCGTCTTCTCGACGGAGGCCGGTCGCGAGCTGCAGAACGCTTGGCGCGCACCTTGCACTTCTGTGTCGGTATCCAGCAGAACGCCATGCGCATCGTCTTTGTGCCAATACGGCGAAATTGACTCGAAAGGACGCGCCACCAAGGCTTGTAAGCATGGCCTTCTGTTGATAACAACGGCAGATGGCCAATGAAAAATCGGCACTCGCTGCGATGGCATTTATTTATGACTGTGCGTGTGCGAGCGGTACGTTCGCAAAGCCCATGGCGACACGTGCGCCTGCATTCGCCACAGTCACTGCTTCATTTCCACCACCGCGGCGGTCCACCGATCAACTTCTTCACAGCTCTCAAGGGCTTAAAATCGCGAATCTTGTCGCAACCCGCCACGCTCAGCACGCACACGCCACCCAACGCGGACACATCTTCCACGTCCGAACAACGATACAAAATAAGCGTGTTAACCCCTCCGAGAGCGGACACGTCCACGACGCCCACGCAGCGCGAGAGATTGAGCGAATGCACGCGCCCCAGCGCCGACACGTCCACAATTTCTTGGCACTTGGACAGGTCGAGTGTGTGGACGGACCCCAGCGCAGACACGTCCACAATTCCTTGGCACTTGGACAGGTCGAGTGTGTGGACGGACCCTAGCGCAGACACGTCCACGACACCACGGCACTTGTACAGGCTGAGTGTGTGGACGGACCCCAAACTGGAGACATCGCGAACATTCGTCTTGGTGAGATCGAGGACGTGCACGGAGCCGAGCGCCGAGACATCCACGACGCGCTTGCAACCATCCAGCCTCAGCGTGTGCACGCGCGAGAGTCCGGAGACGTCCTTCACATTCGTATGGGACAGGTTGACCGTGTGTAAGTTGCAGGGACTCGCCGCGCTCCAGCCCACGTTGTCCGACACGTGGGACCAGCTGGCGTCGAAACTGTGGACACCGGCAAGCGCTCCAAACGATTCGGCCGCCGTTCTACAGAGAGCGACCCTGTGCATGTTGCGCAACGCCGACACGTCCCCAAGCCCCCGACAGTCGATTATCTTGAGAAGGTGCACGTGAGTCAGCCCGGCGACATTCTCGAGGTTCGGGCAGGAGTGGAAAAAGAGCGTCTGCACGTGACCGAGAGCTGCGATGGAACGGACAGCGTCGTTGTCCTCGATCCGCAGGGTGTGAACGCCCCCGAGGTGCGAGAAATCGCCGTTCCTGAAGCACGAGCCCGCACACGACAGGGTTAGCGTGTGGTTGCGACCGAGAGCCTCCACGCCCGTCAACCGCCGGTTTCCCTTCAAGAGGAGTGTGTGCACCCGGCCGAGCTGAGAGACGTCACACGGGAACGGCCGCCCACTCCGCGTTTGTTATGGGCGCGCGCACAGACTCGTAATGGTGCCGTGAGACATCGAGATGGTAAACATTGCCAAGGGCCGACAGATCCCCAACCCTCACGCAGCCCCTCAGCCGCAGCGTGTGGATGGCGCGGCCGTTCGAAACGTCCACGAGATCTCGGGAAAAGGACAGATTGAGTGTGTGCACGCGCGCCAGTTCAACAGGAATGGCCTTCAAGGGCGTCTCCAGAAGTTCCAAGACGACGAGCCCGCGCAGTGCGGCGATGCTCGCCAGCGGAACGCGCGAACACGAGATGAGACGCACCGTCGCCGCATTGGCCAGGCTCGAAATGTCGGAAACTGCGCCACCGCGCAGAGTGATGTGGCGAGGACGCAGGAACGAGACGTCGTCGACAGACTGGACGTCGATAACTTGGACGCCTCCGAGCATGGAATGCAGCTGCGCGGAGAATTTAGCCACTGTCATGCGGCGCACCGAGAACGGGCGCCGGGAGGGGGGCAATACGCTATCAACCTGGAGAGTATCCACGTCTGCGAGCGGCGACGCGTCTTCGGCCGTAATTGCGACGTCTTGGAGGTTCGCCGTGTGCACGTTCGCAAAACCGGACAGGTCGGAAAGTGTACGCACGCGTGCGTCCAGCACGAGGCGACGGGTGGGAATGATAGCAGCGACCTCCTCGCGAAACTCGCGCTCGTCGATGTACCTGTTATTGTAGAGAGGCCACAGGTAGTAGAGGCGCTCGAATCGCAGGAGGGAATAGAAGCGACTGCACGTCTTCGCAAGCGCAGCAGTGTCGGCATTGGAGAGGCGCGCTACGATGTGCACGACGACGACCTCGGCGGGAAGCGAAAGCAAGCCGGCCATGGTGTCGTCAGCCCAAGCGCGTCTGTCGCTGCAGGGCCTTCAAGTGGCTCTGGAGAGTGTGCGAACGAACATGCAACGCACGTGAATCGGCGCACCGCACGTGAATCGGCGCACCGCACACACTCAGTCATTGTGGCGTCGGCGAGAGGAAGAGTGACGGCCGAAGAGTGTCATATTACTGCTACGTATGGTTGGGGTTACGTTACTGCTGTCATGACCACAAAGCCGCGTGCACGGAAGAGGAAGATGGACGAACACGAAGAAAGGAAAAGGGAAGCACTCACAGATGATGTCGCGCCTGCGTCTCACCGTCGTGCGCCACGGCGAGAGCACCGGCAACGTCGCGGGTCTCCTCCAGGGCGTCACCGACGGCGATCTCACGCCCCATGGCATAACCCAAGCAGTCCGACTGGGGGACCGACTGGCGCAGGCGGGATGGCGCTTCGACGCGGCGTATTGCAGCGATCTGAGGCGCGCACACAAGACGGCCCTCGTGGCGTTGTCTCGGATGGCGGGGGAAGAGCACGAGCCGCACTTTGAGCGTGCGATTGGGCGCGGCGTGCACGCGTCGGTTGGGCGTACCGTGTTGCACGTGGACCGTCGTCTGCGCGAGAGGGATTACGGGTCGCTGGAGAACTTGAAGTATGCGAAGGCGGACAGGTCGTTCTGGCAGTCGCGAAGGGGCGGCGAAAGCAACGAGGACGTGCAGCGACGGTGCGTGGGCTCTGTTTGATTCGGCGTAGTCCCCGCCCGCGATTACCACTCGCTGACACGTGCAGAGGAGTTGCGAAAGTGAGATGGCACTCTAATGGAAGATTGGAAGATCTCACGCATGCGCTCACATGCACACGTGCACGCGCACATGCAGGGCGCTGAGACTCGTCCAGGGCATTTTTGCGCGGCATCTCCCCATGTGCTGCGACACGCACACAACAATCGGCGACCCCTTTATTGCGGAGACAGAGGCAGCCATGTTGACTGGTGCGTGTGTTATGGGGCGCTTTGCGTGCGTGGGAGGGCACAGTCGTGGTTGTGCGCACTCTGTCTCGCGCGGTGTACGGTCGTGAATGCCGTGTGCATGTGAGTGAGTGCGCCTGCGGCCAGTCTCTGTATTCAGTGATGAACATCTGCGTCCGTTCTTGTATGCTTCGCTTTCTCCGTCGCGCCTTTTTGCCTTTGCGTGTGTGCTTCGTTACACACACACTGACAGCCTCAACAACGACAGAGCCCCCCTCACGGCCACGTGACGGCGTCCGCTCCGTCCTCCTTGTCTCCCACGGCGACTTTATCAGCAGCATTCTCAACGCGCTCGCACACCACTCGACCGGCCCCTCTTCGCACGATGCCACGCGCCGCATGTTCACCATCAACACGGCCGTGCACGTCGTGGAGATCGACTGTACCCGCGGCGCTCTCTCGCGGACCGTCGTGCTTGAGAACTGCGCCGTGCACTTGAACGGCCTCGCCAAGCCTCCGCAGGAGATACCGGGGCAGCCGAAAATCTCGACGTTTTTTACTTCGCGCGCGCAGCCCTCGTCTAGCTCGGCGCAGAGCGAGGCGGGTATTGGCGGCGGAAGGGCGGAAGAGGACGAAGATGGTGTCGGCAAGAGGAGGCGTGTGGAAGACGACGCTACTGGTGCTGGAAACTTGCAGCAGAAGCTATAAACTGCTCGGAGGTTCCGAGTTTCAAACCCCTTGAGTAAATGGTACTGTCGCCACTGGCCTTTTTTTTTTCTTGCGGTGAGTGTCACAAAGCATGTGGTGTGCGAAGCGTGTGTGTGGTGAAAGAGGCGGGGGGGGGGGGTCCACGCGCCCGCGCCTGACAAATTTCTAAGGCATAGGTCGACTAAAGCCTTTCGCGACAACAAAGCAAGACAGCAAGTCACCCGTGCGCGTCACTTTTTTGATGATGACGAGCGATTTTCTCATGGCGTCTTGGGTGTCTCCGGCGGCTTTTGCTTGTTCGGTACATAGCCGTGCATGTCCCTGTACGCCCCTTCGAGCTTCCCCGTGACTTCCTTAACGGGAAATTCCTCGCCCTTCTTCGCCGAAAGGAAGCCAGCGACCGTAATCGCCGTCAGCGCCGCGTCGTCGTCCATACGCATCGCGCACGACGCCACGGCGCGCTCGTCGGCGAGTGTGTCGAGAGGAGAGCGGCTGCGCGCATAGATTTCGGAAGCGCAACCCCGTCGAAACAGCAGAATGCCCGACGCAGCCCCCGTCCCCGCGCGCATGCTGCCGGGCACGTGGTTCGTCGTCTCATCGTACGCCACCACCGCGATATCGCGCACGCTCGACGCAAAGAGAGCCTTCGAGAGCAGTTGCGCGACCTTCGGCGCCTCACACTCCCCAACGGACGGACACGCGTGCACAAACACAACGAGATCGCCCGATGGCCCTGCGCGCAAGGCGGCAAGGAGGCCCACCCGGCTCACGTGAGGCACGCCGTTTCCGACGGTTGCAATGGCACCGGCGCAGTTGGCGCCCCGCCCCGTGCGAAAACTGCGAACCGTCGCATCCGCGAAAAAGTCGCCGAAGAACGCGGCGTAGTCCTCCGGTCGATAGCCGAACGCACCCTGCGCCCACTGCGGTGGCGAATCGCCAGCACGTCCGCTGTGCTCGCAGCTGCCGCCATCCGCGTCCCTCGAAGGCATGTACGCCTTCGGCACGTGGAAGAGCAGGTCGACGTCTGGGGTGTTCTCCGAGATGTCCTGGGAGTTGACGTCGTCGAACTTCTTCGACAGGTCCACAATTGCAATGGCCGGCGTGTGCGACGCAGAGAGACCCGCCGCGGCCATCGTGGACGCCCCGGACGGACCGCGACAGTCCACGCACAGGTGCAGCGCCGACAGAGACTGCGCGCGCGAGTGCGTGTACGATGTCGACGACGGTTGCGCCGTGGACGTGCCGTTATCTCGCCATGTGCTCACGGCGCTACGAAGCGCGGCGAGGGACTCCGTGTCGTTTCTCCTGTGGAACAGTATGACGACGGCGCGCCCGGCGAACTCGACACGCATGCGCCTGTAAGACAGAAAGCGCGACACGAGGGGAAGGGACGCATGCCGCACACGCGCGGCGATCGCCTCCGCACAGTCCGCCTTGGACAGGCCCTCGCACGGGGGCAGCTTGAAACAGGAGAGCTCTTCCTCTTCGGGGGCGACGTGTCGGACGATCCAGACATCCGCCCCGCGCGCCTCGCAACTCTGTGGTGTCTCGCTCTCGAAGCGAATTCCGCGGAACACGACGCCGCCCGAGTGACGCGCCGTGCCGAAACACACGTTCGCATCGACCTGATCCTTGACCGAAAAGTCTCCGCTGCGAGCGTGACCGCCGTCAATGACGTCTGCAGCCGCGAGGAAAGCCTCTGTGGGTGCCGGGGACGTCGACACGGCGAGCGTACTGCACCCTCCCGCGCCCAAGAGCGCGCGTACGCTGCTGGGGGAGTCCACCGACGAGACGCCAAAGCGCGTCGTCCAGCGCAGAACAAACGCGGACATGTCGAGCGAAGACGGCAGTCCCGTGTAGACGAGAGGCACGGGCGGCCCGCGGTCGATGAAGAGGCGGAACGAGCACCGCCAGTCGCACACGGCACCGTACCGACGCGCGAGGTCCCGCTCCTCACGGGCGTCCACCTGCCCGACCACGTGATCAACGCCAGCCTTGGACAGCCACGCCGACGCACGGCGCAGTTCCAGGTGAAAGTCGCGACACGTGCCGCACCAGGGAAACGAAACGTCCACGAGCAGCACGCCCTTTGCCTCGAGCACGTCGCTCATGTTGGCCGCGCCCAGAGGCACAAACTTTGGGAGATTCTCGGACGCATCTTCCATCTGCACGACGTCGGCGAGGTGTGCGTCCACGTTGCCGTCTGCGCCGCGGTCCACTGCGCGCGAGTCGTCGTCCGGGTTTGGCGAATTGTCGTTCCATCGCTTCCAGTCCGTGCCCAGGTACCAGGGATCCGAGCCGACCAAGAGGCGATCGAAAAAGTGGGGGACGGCCTTTGGGACGGTCGCGTGAATGGTGCCGCGAGCGACGCGCTCCCATCGCACGCTTGCGGGGTTGATATCCTCGCGAAGATGCAGAAGGACTCCGAAACTGCGAAGGAATTTGAGTGAAAATGTGAATACACGCGACACGTATGTGATACAAGGCGCATGTGGGGGCACTACTATCGCTGGCAGAGACACAAGAGGCAGGTTTCAAACACACGTGTGCACACACGCGCGCGTATGCATACGCATACACACATACGCATGCACACAAACGCACGCGCACTCGCAGACCACACACAAGCGCACAAGGTTTTTTCGATTAGTAGCAACAACCCACACGTCCTTCTTGGTACTCGAAGACGCACAAAACGCCACGTGCGACTCATTCGCCGCTATCTTCTCGTTCGTCACTCCCGGCACAACAAACGACAGATGCAAGACGTCGTGAGACTGAGCCCACAGCACGCGAGGGGTGCGCACTTCGACCCCCTCGCCACGCGCGCCGCACGGTCCATTATCGGTGCCGGGGATGTCGCTGCCCACGCAGGCACCCGCGAGCACAAGGCACACGCAGAGCAGCGTGCGGAGCATGTTCGCGCGTGGCGGTGGTTTGTTGTTACATTTCGCAGGATGGGCTTCTGTTGAAAAGGCGCCGTGGCCAACACAAACAGCTGAGAAGCCGCAGGACTGTAACAGTCTTGTTACTGGCTTTGCTATGTTTTTTTTTCGCATGATTTTCCTAGTTTTCAGTTCATTCGCGCGCTAGCGCTTGTACGACACCTCCCGCAGCTCGTCCTGCGACTCTCCCATGCGACCGCGGCCCATGGGTGAACCACCGCGCGATCGGCGCCACAGCACAAACCCAATCGCCGCCGCAACAACGACCGCGAGCGAGATGCCGACGCCCACGCCCACGGCGACGCCGTTCGACGACCCTCCGCCGCCAGATCCGCCGTAGCTTGTGAGGCCCCATGTGGAGGGATCGGCGGGGTTTGGGGGCTTGGCAGGGTCCGAAGGGTTCGCCCAGTTGACGTTGCAGCCGTTGACGTAGTAAGTGTAATAGTACCCTGAGGTCGGGTAGCGGTAATTGACCTTGTCGCCGTTGGCCTTCACGATGTCGATGGAGAAGAAGTACGGCTTGCAGCCCGCCGTCGACGACGGGAGAAGGCTCGTCGCGGGATCGATAAAGTACTGGCTGACGTAGTTGCCCCTCCCGTCGCTGCCGCTAAGCAGCGTGAGCGGCTCGTTCTTGCCGGCAATGTTGACGACGGCACTATCGATGCGCGTATTGTTCGTGTAAATGTTCGCGAGGAACGCATAGCGCGTCGTGTTCTTTGGGTCGAAATAGTGCCCCCCGCTGTACACGACGTGCGTGTACGGGAGCGTCCACCCGCTCTTGAGCTGCCCGTTCGTGGTGCCGACCTGGTTGCACACCATGATCGTGTTATCGTGGGACGCCGTCCAACCCCACCCGCAGCCGTGCGCGCCGTTCGCAGTCATAATGAGGCTGCGGTGCCCGTCCCCGCCGCTTCCGCAGCCAAGCGGCGCCACGGTCACGTTGTTGGAGCCGTGGTCGGTGCAGCACGCGCCTATCTGGAACGCGCCGTTGCCGTAGCCGTCGCACACAAACCCCGCCATCGACATAAAGGGAAAGATGCGCGCGGCTCCGAGGGCGCGGTTCGGCGGCGACGGATAGAACCCGAAGTAGATCTCCCCCGTGCCGAGGCCTACGTAGTTCTGCATGCGCACTCCGGGCGCCGTGTTGTTGCAGTCGTAATGGGGAGACTGGCCCTGGCTCGGCGGGCACGTGAGGCGGTCGGCGGCGTGAGCGCGCGCGAGGCGATTCATGTTGACGTCATAAGGGATGGGCAACAGGGGGGTCTTCGTGTAGTCCGTCGAGCTGAAGACCTGGCTCAGCGACTTGTCGTTCATGATCTGCGACATCCAGCGATCGCGAAAATCGAGCGGCGCGACGCGCGCGTAGTTGTACCACGTGCGACCCATCCGCTCGTAATAGTTCTCAAACTCGTTATCGTGCGGCGCCGCCGCAATCGTGGGGGCGATGGAGAGGGGCACGCCTGTGCCGGGTGCCCACTTGCTCACGGGAAGCTGGTAGATGCCCATAGTGGGTGCGCGCGCAACGCGTGCGTGGTCGTCTCGTTGCGCACCGATCGCGAGGTGAGACATGTGGGCACCTTCGCGTTCGATGGACGCTGCGAATGCGAGAGATAGCGCGCAAAGAAGCGCCGCAGCACGCAAGGCACGCATGGTTGCGACGGACGCACAAGGACCGAGGCTCACGGTTGACCCGGAGACGTTTACTGAGCCGGATTGAAATTCGCATGTAAGGTGCGTGTGCTGTGTGTGCGTGCGGGACGTTGTGTCGCACCCTGTGTGTGCGCGTGTACTGTGTGTGTGTGTGTGTGTGTGTGTGTGTGTGTGTGTGTGTGTGTGCGTGCGTGTGCCGGGACCACGGGTGACACAGACACCTCGCCAGGTAAACAATGTGAAAATCAAGCGAAATAAAGTTCGGTCCCATACATTTTCCATAGGAAGAGGCGTGTCCGGACACAACCATTTTAGACCATTTCATCCGCACCTCCATTCACTTGCAAGCGACGTCCACCTCCCACCGGATAGCTCTCAGAAGCGCGTCCGTTCCGAGGTGCAACCGACCATAAGAGCTTAAAAGAACATCCTAAACTTCGGCTTCGCTGCAAAGACGCGAGTGTATTGGCGCGCAACAGACGCACACGCACTTTCCGCACGCACAAACGCCGCACGCAGTTTGACAAACGAGAAAACGCGCGAGTGCGGGAAAACGATCTCCCACATAAGAGCAGTGCGTGGGCCTTTTCCTGCGGCCTCCGATACGAAGACTACTTGATGGCCTGCGCGACAAGCTCGCTGCACAGCCTTGCGCACGCATCGCGAGTGGCCTTCTTCGGTTGTTCGATTGAGGCAGGGTCCATCAGTGTCGGAAAACCGACGTCCGCCACCAGCGAAATCTTCGGTCGTTTCACCGCCGAGGCAGCGGGGGTCGTGCTTTCGCGGACGACAGAGTACACAATGGCCTGGACGGCCTCCAGCGTCGCAATGTCCGAAGTGCTGCCGACGACGTTGTTAATCTTTGGCACGAGTATGTCGTGGCTGCGCAGCGCAGTCAGGATTAGCGCGCGTGCTCAGACGTTTAAGGCGTCTCTAAAGCAACAGGATTAACAGAGACATGCATGCAATGCAAGGTCATAACCCCGTCCACTCACATGGCTGGGAAGATGTCCCGGTGCACAGACGCTGCCTCGGCAAGAAGGCCGTAGATAAACAGCTTCTGCGCGTCGCTCTCCACGCTCGAAAGCATGTTGACGGACGTCACGAGCAGCAGGAGCGCCGTCGTCGCGTCCCCGCACGCCGCGAGAATGGCGCGGTACTGCTCGGACTCGGAAGACATCGGCAGCGCCACCTGTCGCAGGTCCGTCGAGACGGGCAAGCCCACGGCAAGGTACCCGAGCGTCTGCGGGATCACGCGGTGCTGTTCGCTGGGCGCCGACGTGGACGCGCCGCCACTACCCGACGCGCCCGTGCGCCGGCGAATGTCGACGAGGCACGCCAGCACGCGTGACGTAAGACCCTGCGTGTGGATCGTGGGGACAGTGTCAGGGGCAAAGTCGACAACAGCAGAAATGGGGCATATGCAACAGACAGCGCATGCATGGTGCGCAGAAGACAGTGCACGCAATCCCAAGCAATCTCACCTTTGTTGTTGGCATGGGGTGCTTGAAGCCCTTGACGATGCTCGTGGCCGTCGCAAAGGCAAAGTCCGTCTTGAACGAAAGCCCCACCGTAGCCTCAATCTTGGCGCACACGGCCTCGAACGGCTGGCGGGCGGCAAGCAGGATGGTCTCGAGGGGCGCGCGTTCAAACAGGCCGAGGCCGTCGCTTGTGCGCAGCGTCGCTTCGAGGAGAGACAGCGCCACGGGGAATGCCTGAGACAACCGCAATAAGACAGAGGTGAGTGTGTGGAGGGTTGGAAGGTGCAGTGTATGACGAGAGGACGACGAAGGCGAAATACAATCACACGCACGCACGACCGCAGATAATAAACATCGACGCACACAGAACACGCACCTGCTGGTCGCCCATCTGCGCAATCGTGATCGCGACCCAGAAAATGATGGCGTGGAAGCGCGACTCCTTCGGCAGCAGCGCAAGCATGCGCGTCAGGCACATTAGAATCGACGACACGAGGTCAGGGTCGACCGAGCCCCAGTTCAGCACGTCCCCAAGCGTCCGCAGCACCTTGCTGACGAGCTCGTCATCGACCGTCCTCGCAAGCACGCCGAGCGCAACAAACGCGCGCGGCTGAAGCGCGGGGTTCGGCTGCAGCGCGGTCCTCAGCGTGAGGTCCAGCCAGCGTGCGTGCCATGCGCGGTTCGGAGGGAGGTGCGGCGCAATCGCGTCGACAATGTCCGCGAACGCGCCGACGATCGTCTCGGCAGAGTTGAGGCTGATGCGCTCGAGGCCCTTCTCCGTGCGCGCGTGCGCAATGTCAAATGCGGCCGTCGCGGCGCTCCCTCCCGCAGAGCTAATGCCGAAGAGAAGGTGGTACTTGGGCTGCGCAAATTCGGCGAGCTGGAGGCGAAGCGTGCGGCTGACGTCCTCGGGCAGGTTGGGGAGGGTCGTGCAGAGGGACTGCACGATGTTCACGACAAGCCCGTGCACGGACGCACGCATGAGAAGGGGTCCGGACGCAACGAGCATCGTCGCAATGTGGAGAAGGTCCGGCGCCGTTTCGAGGACGTCGAGGCGGTTGTTGAACGATAGCATGAGGGCGAACCGCGTGAGAACGGAGATTTCGACCCACGCCGGGTGCTCTTCAAGCGCAGTGGCGACCTTGTGCGATGAGTCCTCCACGGCCTGTGGTGAAAGGGGGTCGTGTGAAAAATCGTAGGGCCATCGATGATGTATGAATGCAGAACACTCTCACTCCCACATTCTTGCACACACGTTGTACGGAACACACGAAGAGGAAACAACAAAAACGACGGCAGTCAAACGGCACACACCTTTCGGAGCTTCCCAACGACCTTCTGCGCGACCAGCTGCAGCGTGGCCGACGCTAGCGTCACGGTCGTCTCCGCGAGTATCTCAGAGCGCGGCGTGCCGAGTCCGCCGCTGATGGCGACTTGCGCAAAGCAGTCCAGAACAACGTCGAGGAGGGGCTCAACACGGCCGATCACGTGCCACACCTTGGCCTGCATCGCCGGGTACATCTGCGTGTGTGCGCGCGACGGTCCCTTGCACGTGAGCAAATGGCAATCGACACCGGCGCACACAAGCACAGGAGACTCGCACATTCGTTTGCACGTGAGCGTGTGCGCAGATCCAGAGACGATGGGTCAGCGCAGCAGATCGCACGAGTAACGGATGTAACGGGACCACGCACCTCCTTCTCATTGATGGTCATCTCGATCAGGCTGAGCAATATCTCGCGCGTGCGCCTCAGCTCCACGGGCGCCGACGCAGTCCCACCCTCCGTCGACTCGACGCAGTAGCGCGCGAGGTTCGGCAGCCACGGCGCCATGTAGTCGAGGCACAGGTGCTTGAGCTCGGGGGTCGATCGCGCAAAGCCGACGATGCATTCGGAGAGGTACTCGAGGGTGAGTTGCGGCTCGTTCGCCGCGAGCTTCTCGCTGACCTTGATGATGAACGATGTGTTGTTGCTGGGGATGCAAAGGCCTGGATGGCAGAGTGGACGAGCTGTGAGTATATGCCAAGCACACGTATACGCACACACACAACACACACACACACACACACACACACACACACACACACACACACACCCACACACCCACACACACACACACATATACACACGCGCGCACACACACACACGTACACACGCGCGCGCACGCACGCACGCAAGCGCACAGCAGCAGTCGGCACGCACCCTTGGCCTCCAGCAGCTGTCCCTCAATGTCGAAGGAGAACGTGCCCGTGAGGGCGTACAGCAAGTTATACGCGGCCAGGCGGAGGCTCGGGTCGCCGCTGCCGAGATTGAGCAGGGCCATGTTGAGCATGGTGCCGGGGACGTCGCTCGGCCGCAGCTTGCGGGAGGCAACGGCCTGCTGCTGTTGCTTGGCGAGGCGTCCTCGCGCAAGGGTCGTCTGCGTGCAATGGGCGGTGGATGTCAGAACAAGGCTCGATACAGTGCACTGCACACGCACACGCACACACACGCACACGCACGCATATCCATACGACACGTAGACGCCCATACACCACCTTGAGCGCTCCAAACAGGACCTCGGCGTCCGGCCCCGAGAGAATGACGTCGTTCGCACCGCCCTCCACCTTGATGTGGACAGTGTCGTCGTCGCCGCGGGAGGCGTCCTCGAGATCCTCCGCACGGAACACGTCGCTCACAAACGCCTGCACGCCGAACACCTGTGTGCGCGGGAAAGCAAACAGGCTTTAGCACCTTCCCTGTTGCGTAACAAATTCGGAAAATTCATCGGAAAACACGCAGCGTACGATGCGAACCTTTGTCTTTTCCGACTCGGTCACAAAGACAGCCTCGGCGCCCACGCGGACGGTCACGGGAGTGCGCCCGCGGTTATTGCTGCCGTGCTGGCGGAACACGTTCTGGAACACCTGCGCGCGGCAAAACAGCCCAACGCTCAGCGGACGCTGCAATGACAAGACAGGGCCCTTTCGCGTCGAGTGCGAAGGGACGCTAGGACTGCAAGCAGACGATCGCGCGTGCACGCACCTTGGCGCCGTCCTCCATCGACACGGTCGACGACGGAAGGTGGAGTTCGTTCGTCGCAATAAACTCGCCGAGCTTCGCCAGTCCGTCGACGAAGACAAACTTCTTGTCGGCCTTCGCCTCCGCGAGAATGCGCGAGATGCGCTTGCTGAACTGGTGCAAGTGCGGGTTGGCGTTGAGCACGTACACCGTCGCGAGGTTCTTCAGCGAGTCGGGCGGGGCGACGGCAAACAGGCGCTGCAGCCAGTCTGGACGGGGCTCGTGCTCGCGACCGAACAGCGTCATGTCCAGCACGACATCGAACGGCTGCAAACCGCAAGAGGTAAAGATTAGGGTAAGCATCACGTGCGGGCACCCAAAGACGAACGAGTGGGAGAGCGCCTGTGTGCGTGTGACTCCTGCGAAGGCGAGTAAGCGGAGATACAGAGAACCGTACACAGTCGAACGCACGTGACATCCCCCACCTTCGACACGCTCGGCCTGAGCGTGAGAAGGATGTAGTAGATCAGCAGCTCGTGGTCCGCAGAGTCCGCGAAAAAGCGGCGCGCCACGTAGTAGAACACGGGCCGCTTCGCCTTGGACGATCCCATCTGGTAAAACACGTTCTTCTGCTTGATCGAGTCTGTCTTCTGCCGCGCAAAGCGGTTCATGAATTCCTCGTGCGCCGACGACCCCGCGTTCGCAGACACGCTCTGTTGCGCCGTCTTCGTCAGCTCCGGCGGAGGCCCCAGCTGCGCGAGAAGCGTCGCGAGGCGGTCGTACGGGCGTCGGAGAGACGCACCGCCGCTGCGCCCGGCGGTCCCCGTCCCGCTTATTCGCTTCGTGCTGAGCTCGACGCCGATGCGCTCGAGGTTGCCGTGGAGCACTTGGTGCAGGAAGGCGTAGTCCTCGTCCTTCACAAAGTCACCGCTCGCTGCCATTTGGGACGGCGTGAGCGGCGAGGCGTGGAGGGGCACAGGGCAACACTACGCGAGTGTGTGTGTGTGGGGGGGGGGGGTGTGGGTGTGGGTGTGTTTGTGTTGTCCGAACTAAGGGCGTGTGTTTGCTACATGCGTGTGCTGTGCTGTGCGCATATGCGTGCAATACACTCGGGTGCAGTGCGTGATCGGTTGCATTATCGCCTGTGCGCGAGCGACAGTGTAGTGCGCGTCACACTCACCGAGGGCGTCCTGCGCGCCGTCGTCCGTGCCCTCGGGCATTGTGCTGACGTACTTGAAAAAGTCCTACAGAACAAAAACAACAACGGATAAGTAAATAAGAAATATTGCTTAAAGAAGAAAGAAAGGGCGCACCAATGGTGGCACAAAAAACGCACACTGACGACATCAGCTCAAATGAGACCAACTATACTGACACAAACGTCTCCCACGCACACGAAGTCAACACACGCATTCCGCGCGCAGAGCCGTCTTCACGCAGTCGAAGTCAACACACGCATTCCGCACGCAGCGCCCACCTGGCTCTCCGCCGTGTGTCGTTCTAGAAAGTCATTGAAGCCGAGCATGTACCTCTCCTTGCTGAAGCGCACTTCGTTCGCGAGGTTCTGCAGCACTTTCGAGATGAGCGTGAGGCCGCGCCGCGCCTGCGGGGTGATGCTGAAGCCAGGCGGAAGGAGACCGAACGTGTCCGGCGTGACAATGGCCGGGTTGAGGAAGCGGAGAAAGACGGCGCTCCCGACGCCCTTCAGCCGCGCGTCCTCGAAACGCGCGCACACGGCGTCGCCGAGGTGTGCGAGGACCGTGCGGAGGAAGCGGGGGAAGCGGTCGCGGCCGTTGAGGAACGCCTTGAAGAAGCGCGACGTGCACTCGGTGAGGTGCTTCAGGTTCGCCTCGAGCGACTCTTCGGGCTTGATGCGGTCGGGATCAATCTCAAACGACTTGCTCGAGATGCCAATTTCCGTCACGAGCGGCTCAACTGTCGCGCGCAGGTAATCCGTGCCGTACATCTGCGCGTTAGGCACAGGTGGGTTCAGATGAGGAGAGCTTGTTGCACACAGCAGTTACTCACTCATTCGCACGTTTGAGTCGACGAAACAGCGAGCGCACACACACACACACACACACACACACACACACACACACACACACACACACACACACACACACACACACACACACACACACATTCAGACACATACTCGCGCACAATCACACACCTTAAAGACGAGCGAGAGCATCTTGGACGTGGCGCTGTTGCGGCGGAAGAGCGTCTCCATCGACTCCGTCACGCCGACCTCGTCCCTCACGAGGCACTGGATGAGAGGGGCAAGGCGGCCCTTCGCCGCAAACACGCGCGCTAGCACACGCACGAGGTCGTCTGCCTCGGCGTGTGGGACGGCATTGCAAAGTGCCATCGCCACTGAAAACTCGTCCTCCAGCAGCAGCGACAGCAGCTTCTCGTAGCGGTCGCTGAGGGCCGTGTCGGCGAGCGTGTCAAACTCCGTCCCCTGGCGGAGAATGTTCGTCAGCACCTCCATAAACGCCGTCCGCGTCTTGAGATCGTCGTGGTAGCCCATCGAGATCGAGTGCGTGAGGCCCGTGTCAATGTTCGCGCTGAGGAGATTGCTCATGGCGAGGATAGTCGACTCGCGCAGCTGGAACAGGTGCTGCTTCAAGTGCTCGTCCACCTTCCCAGAGGACGGCGACGCACCCCACGGCGTCGGCGGCGCACCCGTCGTCGGCGTCGGAGGGGCGCTTCCGAGTCCGGACACGATGCTCTCCCGTGCGGCAATGCCGAGGCCGCCCTGCGACACTTGGCGAGAAAGGCCAGAGTCGCCGCTGAGGCCGGACGAGCCGCTCGACTCGCGCATGTGGGCGCCGATGGCCGACGGTCCCTGCGCGTCGGCGATCTTCGCATATTCGTCCCTGCACGTGTTCATGATGTTCGTGAAGAACGTGAAGTACTTGAGGAAGAGGACCTGCTTGGCCTCCATGGGGTCGGCGTCCGTGCCGTCCGTCTCCACCTGGAGCGGGAGTCCTGACAGCAGCGCGACGATGGCCTTCATGCACGCCATGTCCAGGTCGCGGTACATCTTCTCAGGGATGTCGTCGCTTGCGCCTTGCGGACGGCTGCGGGGAAAGCAAGGGGCGCGTGTGAGGATGCACTGCATGATACACAAGCACGCGCACGCACACGGCGCAAATGCAACTCGAGAAGTCACATTGCCTGTCTCGTGCTCTCAGCTGCAGGCCCCTTTCACATTTCTCCTCGCACATTTAACACACCATCCCTCTCCTTCCTCCCCTCCTCTTTCACCGATCTGCACGTAACCCACCTTGTCGAGTCGGCGACGAACCCTCGCATCCACTCCATGAGGCCGTCCACGAGCCTGCACCGGAACTTCATCTCCTGTCGGAACGAGAGGAGGTCGCGGCGCAGCATCATCGTCTCCGTCAGCTGGCACAGCTTCGTCCGGATGCGCACCGAGCCCGACGACACTGACAGCGTCCGGACGTATCGGACAAACGTCTGCATGAGTGTCTCAATGTCTGCGAGCGCGAGGTTGTCGGCGTTCTCGTGCCGCTTCTCGAGCAGGTGCTTGACGATCGAGATGGCCTGGTCCACGAACAGCGTCGCAGAATCGTTGGGCTGCACCTGCCCGCCCTCCCCAAAGAAGCCCTCGAGCGTGGCGTGCAGTTGCGCAAAGAGAATGGGGTACAGCGCGGGGGTCATCTCCACGCCGACCATCTCGCGAACCGTCTCTCGCACAAACGTCCCAACGGACGAATTGCCGCATACGAGGAGGTTGAGGAGGTCTGAGACGAACTTGTTGCAGTTGCGAAGGGGCGACGACGCGTTGCTGCTGCGCGAGAGCGTCTCCTTGAACGACTTCATGTCGGTGTACGGAGACGACGTCGATGCGACGGAAGTCGTGCGGCCGCGCGTGCCGCTGGTGACGAGGCACACGCCGGCGAGCGCGCAGAGAAAGCCCGTCATATTCGCCCACTCAGTTTGCATCTGTCAGAAGAAGAACAGTTGGGAGGAGGGTAAATAAGCCTCCACTTCATCGGAGCACACAAGAGGGTGACAACGACAAGCACTGCGAAGCGTTCCCTTGCTATCACGCACGCATTGCGCGCACGTACCTCCTGCGAGTCCCTGTCGCTGAACGTGAGCTTGGACAGGTTGTCTTCCGAGCGCTGCAGCTGCATGCTCTTGAGCGTCGCCATCGTCATTTTCGGCAAAGGTTTCTTGCGTTCGACCTGCGACGAAATAGGATTAGGAACAATAACGAAAGAGAGGAAATGGGGTTGAAGACAATACGGTGGCCGGCCACACACAAAAACAACGCAGAAAGCGGTCTTGTTGCACAAACACACGAGCGCACACGGTGCCTCCGCCAGTGGACGCGAGCGACACCCACCTCCGCGACGGCCGCGCCCTCCTGGTGAGCGACGAGGGCGCCCGTGATCGATTGCCATCGGCTGAACGTCTCCTCCCACGCCTGCACGTTGCCCGGCGTCTGGTTGACCATGCGGCGGAGCAGCGTACGGATGCGCTTCTGCTGTGCCGCGCGACCTGAGGAGGGAAACGGATGTCAAGGGAAGGTGCAACACGAACACACACAGGATAGGACTTTGCGTGCATAGTATGCGAGTGAGACAGCCGCACATGCGAGGGAAAGGGCGACGAGTGAAAAGAGAACCCGGAATATGCTTCGCTCACAGACTCTTCGCTTTCGCCAACCCACCTGTCAAGAGGACGCCGGCGCTTGCGAGCTCTCGGTAGACTTCCCTGTTGGCGACAATCGACCCGGACCCACCGCTGCCGACGGTCGCGCCCTCTGCGTCCATGAGCACATCGGCCTCCTCCACGAGGTCGCCAAACGTGCGCGCGGACATCGAGATGACCTCGACGTCGGGGTTCCACAGGTGAATGAGGAAGGCAACCTCGAGCTTGTTGTTCGTCTGCAGGCGCACGTCATTGTCGCTGCCCACAGCCGCCGTGTCCTATCCGGAGAGAGAGAGAGAGACAAGAGGGTCAGAGATGGTCACAGCTGAGTACGATGGCAAGGAGTGCGAGAGAATGAATAGAGTTCGCTTCACATTCCCACAGAGAAAGATAAGTGAGAAGACCATCGTCTCTGCGCCATCGGCGCGCCCGATTAGAGAAAGAGAACGCACCTTGTGTATCTTGAGAAAGGCGTTCCTGTGGAGGATCATGCGCCGCAGCCACTGCATCAGCTGCGACGTGCTGTTGCCCTTGCTCGTGATCAGCTGAAGCGCCATGGAGATCGTTACGTGGGAGCTGTGGAGAGGGACGGGGTGTGCGTTAGAGCTTGGTGTTGATGGGTTAGCTAGGTGTTGAGTCACTTAAGCTAGGTGGGTGAGTAACTGAAGGACCAACTGCCACTCTTGCAAACACGCACAAGGGCCACAACGCTCTCGGAAAAAGCGACAGGCACATCAGTCGGCGCAACAGCCGCACAGGGATCGCAAAGGGAGCAAAACGAAACGGTCTCGGCAATCGCATCGTTACTCAACAGCGCCGGTGCGAATCACGGAGCAGCAATTGCATCGAAGCTCAACAGCAAGTGCGCATTCGGCGCACCTTATTTCCCAGAACGAGGGCATGACGTCGAGCGGGTTCCACTGCGCCATGTACACGGGCTTGTGCAGCTCCAGCAGCGCCGCGCACGCAGACTCTGCGATCTCCGGGTTGTTGACGTCCTGTATGCACGACGTGAGGCCGGCGAGCAGCTCGCGCGTGTCGTTGCGGATGGTCACGGCGTCCGCGTTCGGGTTCTGCAGGTGAGAAGAGTTAGTTAGTTAGCAGAATCGAAGCAAGGGTTGGGGTAGGGTTAGGTCACCCCTATTCTGCCAACACGACCGTCATGCACTCAAATGAAACGACCATACAGAAAACGCTCAAACACGCAGACACACACTCGTCACACAATACACGCACACGGGACATCAAGTCTGCACCCACCACGATCGCGAGCTTCGGGTCAATGTGGAAGAGCTCGATGATCTTCTGGAGGATCTCTCCGTCGACCATCGCCTCCTCCGCCATCTTCTTGTCCTTCCCTTTGCCGGCGTTCTTCTTCAGCGCGTCGTGCTGCCGCGCCTTGCGCAAGTACACCTGGATCACAAGCACACGACCGCAACATAAGCCACTCCGGTTCGTTGGAAACAAACACACAACCCCTGCGGATCAAAGCACACGACAGCGGGCGGCGATATCTGCCTCCACACACAACCCGTCTTTGAGGGACGCACTACCGCATCCAATTCAGGGCGTTGAATGCACAACAGCGGCGAGATGAGCCACTTGGCTTGTCGCAACACGCCCCAGGCAACGCATGGCTCCAATTCAATTCAGGTGTCACGTGCCTGGAATAGTTTGCGGAGGGGCTTCGAGACGCTGTTGTACGTCACGTCGATCGTCGGGTTCCACGGCAGCCGCGACGCCTGCAAATTGGCAGCGAACAACACGTAAGCACACGCATCGGCCGAGACACAATCGCGTGTGCGTGCGGGAGCGGGTCCGCTAGCATGGAACCATGCGCAATGTCGTGAGCACATTAGAAGAAAAAGCAGGCGCACGCACCTCTTTCGCAATGAGCCGCAGCGTCTTGACGAGGACGAGCTTGAAGATGGGCGGCGACGCATCCTCCAGGCACTGGGAGAAGAGGGAGCCGATCGTGTTGCGGTGGTTGAGCCGGAAACACGAGATGAGGCAGTCGATCATGAGCCGCTCGTCCGTTTCGCCGTCGGCGTTGGTGTATATCTTCGATGGGTTGAAGAGAAGCGCCTGCGACGCAGAGGAAAGGTGCGAGTGAGTGCGTGACGCTAGTGGACCGATGTTTGAATAATTGCATATAGGGATAATACCATGCACCCCCTACACACACACACACTCGCACACCTCACACTCTCGCACACACAAATGTTTCCATGCGTGCACTAACGCCCCGCGCTGCATCAACGCACGCACCTTGAGCTCCGTCTCCACCGAGGGGACGAGGTACCGCAGCGCCGACTTGGTCTCCTTCGCAATGTACGTCGATGCCTTGCAAATGTCGACAAAGGCGATTGCGGCGACGTCCGTCATCTTGGAACCCGAGAGGGACTTGCGCAGACCGTCAATGAACTTCTCCTGCAATATCAATCGATGTGATGAGCACAGCTTGTCGCCGGCGACGGCACCCCAAAGTGTCAGCATGCTTTGACTGCATGAGTCGCTTCAACACACTCATTCCACTCATCCTCTCTCCTCTTTCACTTTGTCTCTCTGATTCACGGACCTTCGCCTCGTTTTCCTTCGAAATGTTCTCGTGCGTCGAGACCCCGAGGAGAATGTCCGGACAGAGGACGAGGAGGAGCATCTGCAGCGGCCAGTACGCCGTCTTCTTCTTGCTGCTGTCGGCCATGCCGTCGAAGATCGTGAAGAGCTTCTCGCAACCGGCTGCGCGCGCACATGGTGAGCGGCTGTGCAGTCCCATGGAACAGATTCGACCACATACTCCACCACAACTGCCCGCCCCCTCCCCCAAAATACACACACACACAAACACACACACACACACACACACAAAAGGAGAGAGAGAGAGAGAGAGAGAGAGAGAGAGAGAGAGAGAGAGAGAGAGAGAGAGAGAGAGAGCTGGGAAACGAGGCTCACCCGACAGCCGCTTGGATGACGCGCACAGCGTCGTAAACTCGGACGGGTGATCTTCGATCCAGTTCCACACGCACTTGCGGAGGGACGCCGCGGCCGCGTAGAGCACGTGCTTCTTGAGCGACTTGGCCTTGTTGGCAAACTCTATGGTTGCGCAGCACCGAAGGTACGTGAGCCATTTGGGGTCCGCCACGCAAGCGAACAGCTCGTAACATAATATCCCCTCGTCCACTGCGACGCTGCTTCATCCTCTCCACGCGGCGCAGCTTTCGGCTAGCTTCACAGCACAAGCGATCTCAACACACGTGCGGTGCCACGAAACACCCACCGTCAATCACATCGCCCAGCCGCTTGCTGTTCATGTTCCAGTGCTCGATGAGGACGAGCTCGGTGACGTCGGGCGCCTCCTCATTCGACGTCGTCAGCGCCTGCAGTTTTGCCTGCAGCCGCGAGAAGACAATCACAAAGTTCGACGCGGAGATGTAGAAGATAATGTCCGCCGTCGCCTTCCTGATGTCCTTGCGCGTGCGCTCGTCGCCGACCGTCATCTGCAGCATCGGGTAGACCTGCGTGATGACGTACTTGGCAAGCGTCTCGTCGAGAGGAGGAGGGTCCGAGCGCGCCTTTTGAGTGGAAGCGGTGCGTGTGTGTGTGAGTTGCGTGGATGCTGCACTGCCGGGCCCACTAATGTCAACATGATACCGCGGACGAACGCGGCCACCACAGAATCGCGTGTCATTCCCACCTCCAGTGAGTCATTCGCAAACTGGACAGACTGCAACGGCTGTGGAGAACATGGGCGGTGGGCGTGGATTGTGTGCGTAGAGAGGGGG